>SNQJ01S0232050.1:0-14149 GCA_010110895.2 Picea sitchensis
CCCTAGAGGGGTCATACAAGTGGTGTGTAATCCGCACATACTCTTGCAGAAGGCCTGACCAGGGCTCCTCGATGAGGGGTGTCCCGCTGGTCGCCCACTGCATGTCCGTGGCCTCGGTGCACATGTCCTCGTGAGCAGTTGTCTTAGCACCTACCGTCGGGGTGTGCACCTGCAAAATGATGCCTATCATCTCCTTGACTTCTAGCTGAACCGCGCCCTTGACATCTTCTTCTTTGCTCGCCGGTGTTTGCTTCTGCTCGACAGTGTCCATGAGAGCTGGCTCGAACTCCTTCCAGTCAGGCTGTTGGTTCCCCTCTGCGGCTTCCTGCTGATGGCTACTCTCATGATCACTTGCAGTGAGAGGCGCGTCGTTGGATTCCATGGGGGAGGCTTCGTGGTGGTTTGAAAGCAGCTGAAGAAGTACTGAAAACCTCCCTTCCATCTGCTGAACACGGAACTGAAGGTCGTCCACTCCTTCCCGGAGTTCAAAGACTAAATCATGCAACACGGTGAGGTTTTCGTGCGACAGGTTGGAGGATTGCGACATCTTTTTGTTGCTGGGTCGACCGTGGCCAGTCCTTCCAAGGGGTGAATCCACTGAGGCTACATTCGGCGCAGGAGGAGGAGAGGGGTGCCTGAAGGAGGAGGGTCCAAGCCAAGAAGGATATCGCCAAGAAGGATTGAGGGTGGTGTCAATGATGGCCAGGCAGTCAAAGGCTGTGGGAGCAGGGGGTTAGAGCGACGAAGCTGAGGTGGGAGATGAACCAGAGGGTGAAGAAGACGTGCGGGGCCTCCGAGGATGCCAGGGAGAGCCCCTGCGTGGTCAGAATCTCTGTCGCGGCATGGTGAGGCCCGACGGATGTGGGAGGTCTGCAGAGCCGAGGTTGAGGGCGGGGAGCGGTCGGAGGGGCAGAAGCACCATGAACAAACTAGCATAACCAAACCCAGACTGCCGAGCGAAAACACAAATGAAACGCGGCATTGCACTCTGCGTAAAGGTGGTCGAGGGAGATCGGTTTAATGCCCCTCCCATCGATGTTTAATTCAATTTAATGCATGGGGGTAATGGCCGCAGTGGGCACGAGCCGAGCACATGGCTCCGTGCACTGCTGGCCTCCCCTTGCCTCCTCTATGTGCCAGGTGTCTGGCTCCATCACCCCATCCGGGTGACATGATAATATTGTTCGTATAGTGCATCCACAAAAAATTCCCAAGTGGAATGGACCCCATATATTCTAGACTCCTCTGTGGAACTTTGCTCCAAGTAAGTTTCCCACCAATGTTTGACATGGAGGAAATTATTAAGGAGTGCGAAGGTGATCTTTTCCCTGTTGGATAAATTATGAATAGAGAAATAACCTTCTAGCAAATTTAACCATTTTTCTAAGGCATTTGCATCTATCTATCCTTCAAATATGGGAATATCAAAATTAAATTGTATCTTGAAAGGCGAGGTGCCTCCAAAGTGGCCGCTTGATGAAGACACGCATGTTGTTATTGGCAGCCATTGAAGGATGTGGGAAAAATTCTCCATCATTTCGTCTTTCTGTCGCGTGAGAGCTTGCTCAAGTAACAGATTAATAAAATCATTTGCTCTGTCATTTTTCTTTTCTTCCGCCATGGGGGGTTTCTTGGGCATGCGAGAGAGATTGTCTTCAATAGAGACAAGTGCGAGACCCAACTTGCTATACCCAGACCTCTTTGGGGACATGCATTGCAAAACAATCAAGAGCAGCCTGCTCTGATACTACTAATCCAGATTATTTTCGGCACGAAATGAGAGGGGAGATATAATAAAGAAATGTACAGAGATATCTCGGATATCCAATAATATAACATAAATGTATCAGAGATGCAACCATAAACACAGAGATACAATAATACATAATTTTCTATTAATGAACGAAAATGTACAAAGACTGTAAAAATATAGAGTGAAAGACTCGCTAGAATGGTGGTAGTTTATCTCTGAGAAAAGATGTGTCTACTACTCGTATTCGCAAGAAGATGATTTTACAATGAGGCTCCAAATGAATTTTTGTCATAATTAAAATCCAAAACCCTAACTCCGGAAGATGAAAAACCGATAGTTTTGTGGACCCCCTTTTGGGTAGTTTGGTGTATCAACTTCTCGGGGTCGTAACATTGGCATACAATCTCTGTTTGGGGCACACAATAGCTCGTTGAAAATGTATCGTCGATGAGATTCATTTTGGGGGCTCAATCAGAGTCTTTGGATGTCATTGAGAAGCTCGATCCCGAAAAACTTTCATTTAGGCCTTCAAAATGGACCGAGAAGTTAAAAATTGCTAAGCATAGTAAATTGTCAAAATTGTCAGAATTTTTTTTTGAGTCAGTTGGAAAAAGTGGGTGGCCAACAATATCCACCTGGATTATTAACCCAAGAGTATATCCAAGAACTCGCAAGCCAAATATATTAATAACTAAGACATCCCTATCACAAGAAGCATAAATATCACTTTACAAGAATTGTCAAATATATTAATAACTTATGACTTAACAAGAGCCAAAACATCCCTAACACAACCGACCTACATATCACTCTGTACGAATTAAACCCAAATAAACAAATAGAGGGTTTTATCTTGCCACACATGTTAACAAATTCGAAAAGTAATGAATACTCTCTAGGACCAAGCACATCCGAAAACATATAAACATGGCTCATAAGCGTTCCAAGTCTCTAGGAAACATCTCATTTTGATGAGAGCACGTGTCATTGAGAACACCTTCCGGGTGAGGAGGCCTCTACATGTAAAGAATAGAAATAAAGGACAACTGCACAAAAAGTCTCCTAAAATATTTCCTCAACTATGATTCCCCATCTCCATTCACCCAATGAGATCATCTACATCGCACCCTGTTTTTCAGCCAAGTGTAAACAAAATGAAAAATTTATCGAAAGTTGTTCACATGTGAGATATGGTCACCATCTTAAAAACCTCCTGGAAAAAAAACAAAACCGTGTGCATTTCCAATTACCGTCTTTGTACCCTTCGTATACTTTTACGTGATATTCACATGCCAAGAGTCCGAGACAGCACGACCCATGGATCATGGTACTCCAGTCGCTAAGGAAAAACCGCATAACGTATTTACATAAAAACAAAAAATAGCGGGTCGGTCAGTTGGAACTTTGAATTCTGTGTGGGTCGAATATTGTCCGGACTCGCTGTCCTCCTCTGCGTAATAAATAAATAGTCCCCAACACAGATAATCTAACGCCCGGCTGCTTTATGGTATAGATAAAGAAGAAGCAGATCCTCTGAAAAAGGATTTTCTGCATTCCAAATCTATTCTGTATCGTGTTAGCCCACTCTGGGATTGTATTCATCAGTAGGATATATTCGATGAATATACGCCCGGCGTATGTGTTTCTCTGTACGTTCTTTTACGGTCTTGCACTGGTTGAAACGAGATTAGAAGTTCTGAAAGTAACCAAGAGATTTTGATTAAGGTTTTTCTGTGAGGTCTACTTCGTATTATAATCGACATTGGGCATGACCGAGCTTGACAAATGCTTGAAGATCGGATAAGTCGTGTCGATTTTCATATGTTTCTGACAAGACCCGTGACGCAGGTCGATGTGATGGAAGTCGAACAATGGGCATCGCCAGTGGCTGTCGGCCAAAGTGTAGCGAGAAGCCAATAGTAATTAAAGTCGTATAGGGTTCCGATATATCAATGGGCTAGACTTGTCTCCCTTGAGAGTGTTAACACATAAGATTGTATGGGTCAAAAAATTCACTTTCGGCCTTGAAACACAAGCAAACAGACAAAGTCAAAGTCAATTTTCAACAATGGAGATTCAATGTGCAGTTCAGAATAACGACTCTAGTGCATTCGGAGTTTCAAAGTTGCATAAGGTTTAATGACCATACAAAAGCTCCGAAGTGCCGAAGCACGTGGCACTTATCCACTGATGACACATGAGATTCATTTCAGGAAACCACATCACTCTTGGCCCGTACTACTTTGGGAGTTATACAAACTCTGCATGCAGAAATTCCCGCACCCTGAAATGTCGAAGACATTTGTCACTCATCAGTTCAGACGCGTGGCATTCATCCGTCAGAGACATATGACATCCATCTGGTGCTGACACATGCATTCATCTATTGTGACATGTGGCATTCTTTTCAATCACCTTGGGGCACATCATCTGCTTGATTTCATCTGACACGTATCACTCTACTTCTGAGACACGTCACTTCGGACCCATACTACTCCGAGAGATTTAGATGCAGAGCAAACCCAGTTCTTTGAAGCTCCAGAGTGTCGAAGTACCGAAGCACGCGACACTCGTCTGGTAGGACTTGTGGTGCTCATTTATGGAGACATGTGGCTTCCATCTGGCCCTAACATGTGGCACTCATTTCTGGTCATTTGGGTCCTATCCTCCACTCATTTTGAGTGACACATGTCACTCGCCTTATGTGACACATCAGCAGTCGTGACATCATATGATATCAAGCCACCACATTACTTCACAACATTGTCACTTTGGGAGTTTTCCATTCAAAGCAAGCACAATTCTTTGAAATTCGGAGCCCCACAATCCCAAAATATTTAGATGATAAAATGGCTTAATCCAGGTTTAATTAATGATAAGTACACGCTAATAACTTTGTGAGTTCAACACTCCGGGAGTTATATACATTTTGCATTCAAAATCTCTTGAACTCCAAAGTGCCGAAGTGACGAGAGACTACCACGTCACTCCGGGAGAAAGTCACTTCGCGAGATATTCATGCTCCACGTTCAAAAGTTCTCGAGCTATAAGAAAGTGGCACCATCTCTAAACATGGTTAAAATGATTCTAGAGTTGGCAGACAGACAAACTTTAGCAGGGGCGCTAAAATAGCAGGGTTACCCAGATCACAGATTGCAACAAGATCGACAACCACATTTTATTGTGGAGACGGAACATGCTCGAACGTTTACATCCTAGAGCGGTCCCACAATCGAAACCATGGTATAACTAGAGAGGTACGTGGTAGTTGGTGGTGGATTGCGAGAGTCAGAGCGGTGTGGATCCAAACCCCCCTTGACAACTTCTGCAATCACGTGCTTATATCACATCTAAGGTCAAATCTAAGAGCAACGTGTGGCAACAAAAACTGGGCATTAACCAAATTATCAAAGGAGAGTTATGAGGAGAAGAAGAACGCTAGCAGACCCCGACCAACCCCTCACAGTGAAAACAAGAATGTAGAAGACTCCCATAACGACCTTTCACCTATGACACATTATCAAGCTGTTGGAATCACTTTCATATCGGTTTAGATAAGGTTATTAAGATAACTCAAGTATGTCCTAGTTTTTGTTGTAACTTCCCAAATTTTAGGGGACGAGTCATGATGCAGATGTTTCTATTTTGGGAAAAAATTAATTTTTGTAACAGAACCTCTCTAAAGGAGTTCGACCTCCTGGAAACTATATATTCTAATGTTTTTCATGTAAAATGGGTTCAGCCCAATACCCGAGGGGGTTTGAGAAATGGAATGACTATATATTTCAGTTTGTGAGCTGGAGGGGCATGTGGTTGTAAATTGTATGTTATTGAAGATTCATATGAGTTGTTTCATCAGATTTGTCTTCTATGTTCTTTGTTCTATTCTTCATCTTGTTTGAATGTATTGTTGATTTTAAGGATTAAAATTTACCTTTGATTGATAGATTCTTGATGCAATAGAAGATCTACTATAAACTTGCCTATTTATCATTGTTTATTGTTCAGACACATCTAAATTATCTTTGCAGAGAGGATATTTGCTTAGCGAATATTAATCTTTATGTTAATTCTCTTATTCTTCGCTTCATCATTACACAAATCTTTTGTCTCATAGGCATCTTAAATGCCTTCAATGAGAACAATGTTTATGACTCCATTGCCCAATGGTCCATCACTGATCTGCAATGATATATGTTGTCTTTTCCTTTCTTTCAAGTCTATCTAATCCTTTATTTTAAACATAAGTTAAATCAATTTGTATGTTACCAAGCTTACTCACATTTGCAGTTTGGGGTGACTCTTGGAGTGATAACATAAATGGTGTTGTTGCCAGGGAACAGAGTGTGAAGCTAACTCCCCTGGCGGAATGACATAGATCCAACTCTTGATGGTAGACAAGAGAAGGAAATAAAAATTGACTGTAATTATCTACCCAGGGATTCCACATCAAAGACTCCATTGGGGAGGATCATGTTGATAGAAATATGACCATACGAAAGGCGATGACCAAGTATCAACTTATGAGCTTCCTGCATGAAATCTTGTTTTTCTTTATCCTCTCATTTCTCTCTTTTCCTTTACATATCAAGAGGATTATCCTCTTCTTTGTCTATTCGAATGATCATAAGAATTCCTTTATATATCCATCCTTGGAAGAAGAAGACTTGTCCTCTTCCTATGTTGTAGATGTTGATCTTGTATCTTCACCTCAGCCTATTCATAAGGATGAACTTTGAATTGAAATTCCTCCTGAATTTGATCACCTTTGTAACCTTGAGGAGGTTTAAACTAATTCAAAGCCTTCTCAAATCTCATCACCTTCTGTTGCTACTGTTGAACCTTGCCATCATCTTGTTAAATCTCATATCGAGCCCACTATTTTTCCAACTAGAATCAAAGGCAAAATGTTTAAACTTTTAAGGTTGCCATATCACCTTCATCCTTATCCTCTTGATTTCCTTGAGTATCTTCCTCGGTTCTTTGGAGAAGATCATGTTACAACTGATAGGCATTTGGAGGTCTTTGAGAAATTTGTTGATCAGTTTGAGATAGTTCATGATCATGTTACAATGAGTTTGTTCTCCAAATCTTTGTTTGGAGATGTTGATGTGTGGTTTAAAGGTTTGAAAGCCGATTCCATTGGTTCTTGGATCAAGCTATGCAATGCATTTTTAAAGTGATGGGGCGAGAACAAGTCCCTTGATCAATACTTGGTTGATTTTAATGCTTTGAGGAGAGGGGAAGAGGTAGCCTTGATTGTCTTCAACATGAGTTTTTACAATGTTTATGATAGTATGCCAGTGGAAATCCAACCTTCCGAGACTACTGCCATGGTGTACTATGTAATGGCTCAGCATTAAGAGCTTGTCCTTCTCTTGAGAGAAAAGAAACATTCATCCTTAAAATGCTTATTTGAAGATGCTGAAGAAGTTGAGGAGAACATCCATGCTAGCAAGAAGATTTGAGATCAAGTACATTTTGAAAATTTGCATGAACAAGATGAAGAGCAAGAGGACTGTCAAAATATTTCAGATTTGCAGCAAAAACACAAATGACTATGAATTAGATCTGGAACAACAACAAAGTTGTAAGTATGTTTTACATTTGGAGAAAGATTGTTTAGTATTCTCAGACTTTTATATGGACATGGATGCATGCCAAGCTTATGATCAATTTTCAAAACACGCTGAGCATATTATAACTGATGATTGCATAGATAATTATATGTTTCTAGTTGCTCATAATCAATATGTTTTAAACCCTACTTCATCATTATCTTGTGATCATTATTCTGAAGAGGGAGTTGTTCCTACTGATGGTCAAGATCTGATTACAAGGGAACTAGAAGGTTATTAGTTTTCAAGAAAATAGGCATTCATGGATGAGCAATTTTTTCCTGTGGAACAACATGTTTCTGATCTTGGTTTCAAAGATTCATTTGCAGCCTTGTTGGAGTCAAGTTTTTCAGATTTTTTGAAAATTTCAGATTTCATGTCACCAACATTCACGGGTGAGTATGGTTTTCCAAAGGATTCTCTATCATTATTATTATATTTATGTTTTTATCTATTGATTAGTGATAGAGACAAGATCATCTCAGTCTTGAAATTACTTGAATGGCTACTATGGAAATCTTCTTTTACTTGACCAAATTGCAGATTTGGTTAGAGGTAGGGTAGTGTAGAAAACAAGCTTGCTTCAACAAGCATTTTATTTCCTTCAAGTTTGAAACAGGTTATAATCTCACTTCCCAAGCCTTGATTTCTTTAGTCTATAACGGGTCTTTTAGTTTTCTTGAATAAGTGGCAGTTGTTGGCAGTGATTTGAGGTTGGTTACACAGATGACTCCATAGCCCAATGGATAAGAAAACTAGAACTGCATGTTCTTGGCAGCTCATAGGGATCATTCCATCGCCTGTGGAGCCAGATGTTAACACATAAGATTGTATGGGTCAAAAAATTCACTTTCACGCTTGAAATACAAGCAAACAAACATAGTCAATTTTCAATGGTGGAGATCCAATGTGTAGGTCAGAGTAATGGCTCTCGTGCATTCGAAGTTTCAAAGTCGCGCAAGGCTTAATGATCAGACAGAAGCCCCGAAGTGCTGAAGCCCGCGACACTTATCTGCCGAGGACACATGGAATTCATTTCAGGCCACCACATTACTCTGGGCCCGTACTACTCTGGGAGTTATACAAACTCTGCATGCAGAAATTTCCGGACCCTGAAATGTCAAAGACACTTGACACTCATCAATTCAAATGCGTGGCTCTCATCCGTCGAAGACACGTGACATCCATATGGCACTGACACATGGCATTCATTTGTTGTGACATGTGGCATTCTTTTAAATCAACTTCGGGCACATCATCTGCGTGTTTTCATCTGACACATGTCACTCTCCTTCTGAGACATGTCATTTTGGACCCATAATACTCTGGGAGATTTCGATGCAGAGAAACCCCATTTCTCCGAAGCTCCGGAGTGCTGAAGTACCGAAGCACGCAACACTCATCCATCATGACTTGTGGTGCTCATTTGTGGAGACACGTGGCTTCCATCTAGCCCTGACATGTAGCACTCATTTCTAGTCACTTGAGTCCCATCATCTACTCATTTTAAATGACACATCAACATACGTGACATCATATGACATGATGACACCATGTCACTTCACAACATTGTCACTCTGGGAGTTTTCCATTCAGAGAAAGCATAGTTCTCTGAAAGTCGGAGCTCCACAGTCCCAAACTATTTAGATGATAAAAATGGCTTAATCCTGGTTTAATTAGTGATAAGAACACCCTAATCACTTCACGATTTCGACACTCCGGGAGTTATATACACTTTTCATTCAAAATCTCCAGAACTCCGAAGTGTCGAACTGATGAGAGACTGCCACATCACTATGAGAGAAAGTCACTTCGTGAGATATTCATGCTCCGCGTTCAAAATCTCTCGAGCTCTAAGAAATTGGTGCCATCTCTAAACATGGTTAAAAGGATTTTGGAGTTGGCCGATGGATAAACTTTAGTAGGGGCACTAAAATAGCAGGGTTACCCAGATCACATATTGCAACAAGATCGACGACCACATTTCATTGCGGAGACAAAACATGCTTGAACGTTTACATCCTTGAGCACTCCCACAATTGAAACCATGGTATAGCTAGAGAGGTACATGGCAGTTGGTGGTGGATTGCGAGAGTCAGAGTGGTGTGGATCCAAACTATCCTTGACAACTTCCACAATCATATGCTTATATCAGTTCTAGGGTCCAATTCGAGAGTAGCGCGTGGCAACAAAAAATGGGCATTAAGCCAAATCATCAAAGGAAAGTCATGAGGTGAAGCAAAATGCCAGCAGACTGCAACCAATCCCTCACAGAGAAAACAAGAATGTGGAAGACTTCTAGAACGACCTTTCAGTTGTGACACGTTATCAAGCTGCTGGAATCACTTTCATATCAGTTTAGATAAGGTTATTAAGATAACTCAATTATGTCCTATTTTTTGGGGTTTTTTTTGTAACTTCCCAAATTTTAGGGGACGAGTCATCATGTAGTTTTTTCTATTTTGGGAAAATATTATTTTTTGTAACATAAGCTATCTAAAGGAGTTCGACCTCCTGGAAACTATATATTCTAATTTTTTTGATGTAAAATGGGTTCGGCCCAAGACCCGAGGGGGTTTGAGAAATAAAATGACTGTATATTTCAGTTTGTGAGTAGGAGGAGGATGTGGCTATAAATTGTATGTTATTGAGCATTCATATGAATTGCTTCATCATATTTGTCTTCTATGTTCTCTGTTCTATATTCATCTTGTTTGAATGTATTGTTGATTTTAAGGATTAAAAGTTGCCTTTGACTGATAGATTCTTGATGCAGTAGATGATATACTATAAACTTGCCTATTTATCATTGTTTACTGTTCAAACAAATCTAAATTCTCTTTGTAGAGAAGATATTTTCTTAGCAAATATTCATCTTTATGTTAATTCTCTTATTCTTCTGTTCATCATTACACAAATATTTTGTCTCATAGGCAGTTTAAATGCCTTCAATGAGAATAATGTTTATGACTCCATTGCCCAATGGTCCATCACTGATCTGCAGTGATATCTATTGTCTTCTCCTTTCTTTCAAGTCTTTCTGAACCTTGATTTTAAACCTAGCTTAAATCAATTTGTATTTTACCAAGCTTACTCCCATTTGCAGTCAGCGGTGACTCTTAAAGTGATAACAGAGAGTAACATATCACTCAAGGAGTCTAGTAGTGCAACGAAAAAGACATGACCTCAGGTGTTGACCAACAATCCATTTCTATCATCCGGAATACACCTCACCGTCATGTTTTGGTAAATCAAAGCCAAACATCTTTAACCATGGGAAAGTTTGAATGTTTTTCTTCACCATAATCCATGTTGCACCATCGCCACCCAAGCATGCACCTCCCCCAAGCCAAGTGTACTCAGACAATTGATTTCCCAACGTGCAATCATGCTATCATCTATCTAGAATGACTTGTTTTATATCACTATGGAATTCCCATACCTTCGATGTTGGTATCGCTATTGTCACCTTGCCATGGGTGATACACAATCTATCGCATTAGCAAGTCAAACAATCCTCTATCGAAAATCCTAGCATATCATCTCGCTAAATCTTCGTCCATCCTACTCAATAAGATGTCCTCCTAGCGTATGAGCTAGTACACCATCTTGACCATCTCATGGCTACACCCACGAATTAGCCACCAAGGCTACCAAATATGGGGACTTTCCATGAAAATTTCCAAGCATGCTTGATGTGTCCTCTCTTGGAATCACTATGCGTCTTGACAAGTATGTCTGAAACGTCATCCATCACAAAAAACCAAGTGCACTATTAGTCAACTTGTTGACCTATCACATCTCTGCACCCATCATGATAGTGTGTACCATGCCTAAGCATTAGAGGCCTTACATTCTCCCCAACCTGAAATCCTTTATGTCCTCTTCAACATGGCCCCATCGTATTAACCGATGAAATGAGTATTGGTGGTGATGAAGAGAGACTTCCACAAGTCCATTCAAACATCTCTCTAATACCATTTTTCACTAGGCTAGACTTGTTTCCATTGAGCATCCCATACTGTCCAATGAATCTAGTCGTCAAGTGACACTGGCATGAACTCATGTGTTGGGATTCACTAACAAATTGCTTGTATCATCTGGAATATACTTCACCATCATGCCTGGTGAACCTAAGGCATACATATTTAACCCCACATAAGTTTGAATGCTTGCTTCACCATAGGCGATATTGCACCATCACCACCCAACCGTCGACATCTACACCCGTCTCCTCTAAGCCAAGCATACTTAGACAACCGACTTCCCAACATGAAATCGTGCTATCATCCATCTAGGATGACCCATGATAGTCACCGAAGATCATGTTCTTTCTCGTTAAGACATTTACATACCTTTGATACCTGTATCACTGTTATCGCCTTGACATGGGCGATACACAATCTACTATATTTCCAACTCACACCATCCTTTGTCGAGATGCATAACATAATGTCTCGTAGGTTGGTCACTCATCCTTCTTGGTCCTCCTAGTCTTCCTTCTAGTACACCATCCCTTCTTGAGGCTACACTAAAGAGATCACTACCAACGCTACCAGATATAGGGACTCACTATGAAACTTGCCAAGCATGTCCAACACACCGTCTCTCTGACTCACTCACTATGCGTCTTCACAAGTATGTCTGATGCTCCCTCCATGGACCAAACCGAGTACGCTCTTAGCCAGCTTGTCGATCAACGACCTCTCTGCACACATCATCATGATATCTCACACCCTACTTGAACGTTGAAGGTCTTACAACTTTACTGCTTATTGGAAAAAAACATAATTGAACTCTTCAAACATAATCAAACTCTTCAATGTGTTTAAAGCACATTATGCATTTCGTCCGAATTTTATAACCCTAATTTTCACTAGACATACTTACCTGACATCAGGTCATCTCAGACTCCTTCTTTGCCAAAACACTACTGAACAACTCTTCTTAAAAACCCCCTTTATAAAGGCCCACACTCCCTGCTCCATTACTGCACATGTGTACATGCTAGCTGCCCCAATACAACCCGCGTGTACCTACAAAAGCACAGAAAANTGTTGATGGAATAGACAACTTTGGCTAAGTTAACTAAACCTTTCGGCCATGCATGGCTGGTCATTCGACCAAATACCTAGCTCCTTCTAGCCTATAAAAGAAGGGGTAAGGGTCCCATTTGAAAGGAGGAAAATCATAGTAAATAGACTATACCCAATTGAGCATTCCCCTTGTCCCAACCTTTAGCCATCCTTGTGCAAAGAGAAGTATAGAGTAAAGCAGTTGGAGGACAGTTGAAGAGGATCCCAGGATCAGTTTCGAGGAGCAGTGCTGACCACATATTGTAAGTTTACTCTTGTGAAGATTAATACAAAAAGGAATACTTTTCCCATCCCCCCATATCATGTGTTCACGTTGAATGTTTATTTTATGATATTATCACAACCAACCCAACAATTAGTATATGAAATGCATGTTTGCAGCTTTTTGTTTGTTCATGTGTGAATGCAGGTTAGCTTTGGGAGGAGGCTTGCAATTGAAGAGCAAGTGAAAGAAAAGGGATCGACATCAAACGAAGGACTTAAGGTAGAGTTATCAAATCTCATTTACACCTTTGTATTGAATGAATGTGGGGTTTTGTGTTGGGAGAATATGAAAGAGTAGAAGCCTTTGAAATGGTCATTTTCTGCATGCATGATTAGATCCATTAAACGCTAAGTCCATAGGAGGGATTCCCACCCACAATAGAATTGGCGACTGTACTGCGAATTCTCTAGGGTTCTTTGGGGATTTTTTTTTGGGTATTTTGAAATTGGTTTTATTGCCTTTTTTGAGTTTCTGCAAGAAGTCTGAATGTTCAGGGATTCGGGTTCTCAATACCAGTACTCCCTACCTTGCTTACCAGAATGTTTATTTTTCTGTTTTTGAAAAACTCAGAGTCATACGCGCCCTATAGAAGGGCAGCCCGCGTGTGCACATGCCCTACCTTTAGTCAGCCCATGTATGTATGCATGTTGTTGAAGTGTTAGTTGCGTGTCTGAAAATCCAGAAAATCCTTCTCAAGAAGAGGCAGTCATCCTCTCCCTTGTCAGAAGTGATCCTTCTCAGGGGTCTTCTGGATCCTTTCCTGGTCTTTGTGTGCAGTTGGTAGTTAAGTAAGACCTCAAGTTAGCTTTGTTTTGCCAAATTTTTCTTGCCTCTTCTTTGTCAAAGTAATTTTTTGCAACTCTAAGGGGTTCTGGTTTTCAATACGAGTATCCTTTGCTGAAGCTTAACTATTTTTTTTTTTTTTTTGAAGGATTTCAGAGGCACACATGGCTTGCAGTGGGCCTGCCCACGTGCACATGCGCCCTACCCTTCTACAACCCACATATGTATGCTAGTTGTTGAAGAGACAGTCGTGTACTTGTCCAGAAATTTTTTTGGAGGCAGTCATCCTCCTCCCTGTCAAGTTTTTACTTCCCAGGGTCTTTCTTGTCTGAATGTGGTCTCTGTCATAGCAGTTTTAGCCTAGGTTGGACTCCAACATAGCTTGCTTTTTCATTAAAATATTTCTTCTGTTTCTTAGCTTTTAAAACTTATTTTTAGCTTGAAAGTTTAAGAAAAATGAGTTTCATTTTGAACATTTTAGAATATTCATCAGTTTCTTTTAGAATATTTTGTTATTTCTGCTTTGATTGGAAGAAAATATAAAAAAAAAACTTAGTTTGTTAGATCTCTTTCTTTCCTGGCATTTTCTTTGCATTGTTATTTGAAAAAGAAAAAGAAATTAGCATAGCGTTGT
>SNQJ01S0232051.1:3757-14149 GCA_010110895.2 Picea sitchensis
GGGTCTCATTGTGTCTTGCTTAATCACATTTGAGAATCTCATCTTTGCATCTTTGGCCTAATGTCGGCTCCATGTTGCTCTCAACTGAACCTTTGAAGCATGCCTTATGTTAGTCTCTAACTTTCTTTTTTATTAAGTGAGTGTCCCTAATCCGTGATCCTCCCTGCTTATACTTTGTTGCCCAAACTTGATTTTTACCTCTTGGTTTAAATGGTCATTTTCCCATTTGTATTGCACTTTTAAATGATTTTTGAAGTTTTTAAAAGGTTAGGATTTGATATGATAAATCTTGTCACATCACTTGTCTATTCATTTTTGAATTTTCAAAAAAAATTCCAAGTCACAAATGGCACTACAGGAATAATGTTATTCCTGCAGTGCTAGGAATAATCATAGTTTTACATGCGCCAGCCTGCTATGATCTCGTCATAATTTCTCAAAATCGTGATTAGAGGATCTGCATACCTCTTCATGATCTATTTTTGGGTTGATATTGCAATAATAACAACTACATACGAAGGATTGACTTGTACCCACCACACATGCATCAAATCAACATGTTTGAATATCATAAACAGAGTCATCACCTTCTATTTTAGTGCGTCGGCTATTTTGTGCAGGGATCAAATCGAAGAAAGAAGTGATTTTTAGTTCTTAACAGCCCACGGGAACTGAGAATTCAAATCATCAATCTTCTCAAACTTGTTTATAGGATCATATCAACAGTATGGCACCCAAGAAAAGTGGCCAGATAATCAGACTACAGCCCGAAGGCATGGAATTGCTCGAAGCATACCCTAAGATGGCGCATAAATTCAAGGATGCTGGTTGGTTCGAATTTTTCTCAACCTTCCAGGGGCATGACGAATAGATCACAATGGTCTTTGCACATAATTTTGATGGCTTTGAAGTTGTAATTGGGAAATTATTGATGCATGTGACTAAACATTCAATTGCTAAAGCCTGTAGATTGATAGTGTACGGGGAAAGGTGGTGGAAGAAGGAGGATGTGGTCATGGAATTTGTGAATCAGTTTTTAATCCCAAAGAAACAAAACCCTAACTAGAAAAAGGGAATACCACATAGTTGGGTAAAGAAGGAATGGCACACCGCTTTGCTAATCATCCACAGGTACATTACGTGTGAGGGCAAGTTTTTATTGGTTTATCTCTATCATATCATACTGTTAATTCATATTAATGGTGATTATCCTCTTAATTTACCCTACTTTATGCTTAAAAGTTTATCTAAAATGTCCAAGAGGGTGCAATCCTATCCTGCTACAGCTAAAGGCAGTCTCTTTCATTTGGGTTTAATTAGGACATTGGTAATCTTCTCTTTAAACGAAGTCCAAAGATCTTGGGATTGGTTAATCTAGTATTTAAAACGATTTACAATCAACTAAATCCAAAATTGTCAAAGGGAAGAAATCAACCAAATAGAAACAAACTTGTCAAGCCACTGAGTTCTTAATTAAAGAAGAATCGCCTGCAACTAGGGTAACTCGAACTAGCAAGAGGAAATTGCAAACTCAACAAACTATTGGAGATTTTCTTGTACGTGAAGATCGTGGAAAACTACCACTAGTTGAGGAAAGAAGTCTAGAACAAATGAAGACATTGACATATTTCTTAATCCAAATATAAAGAGGGAAATTAATGAAGATGAGGATTATACTATCAGCCCAGTTTAGACTCCAGTCAAGCAGAAACAAAAATCTACAAGTAAGAGAAATGCAAAAGGTAAAAAATAGAGCAAAAATGCAACACCTGTGCCTAAGTGCCCAAGGAGAAACTCCACTAGAGCTGCAATTAAATTTAGGTTAAATTCAAAAGCCATGTTTCATCTGTCCATTAAAAAGGAGAATCTCATAATTATAGAGGATAATTTAGAAGATTCCAAGACAGGCATAAACACCTTCTTTGCACAGGACTGAGAAAGAATATGAAAACTTGAGGAAGAGACAAGAAAAGGGAAAAAATGTTGCTCAATACTCCAAGAGACCTATGACAAGAGCAACCACAAAATAAAATTCAATATCTGAATCTGTTTTTAAAGGTACAAATGTAGTTTATGATGACAGAGATGATCTTTTTGCAGAACCAGAAAAGCTACAGGAAATACTCTGTTTTTTTTACCTGTTTTAGTCTTTATCCTCAAGAGAGGTTTCAGAACATATGGAGATGAATTTATTGAAACCAAAAGAGTTTTTGTTGGGAACATGCCCCTTCACAAAAACCTCTCTCGGGTTTTACACAACTATCACAATTTAAGAGATTCAGATATATCTTTGAGGCCTAGTTTTCAAAGATTTCATAATAACTTATTTCCTGTTTTAGTCACTAATTTTGGGCAAGGTTGCAGAACAACTGGAGATGAATTTTTGGAAACCAAAAGAGTTTTTTTTTGGTAACGGGCTCCTTCAAAAAAACCTCTCTTGTTTGTTACACAACTATCACATTTTAAGAGATTTAAATTTATCTTTGAGGCCTATTTTTCTGAGATTTCACAATAAATAATTTCCTGTTTTAGTCAATAATTTTGAGAGAGGTTGCAGAACAGTTGGAGATGAATTTTTTGAAACCAAAAGAGGTTTTTGTTTGGAAAGATCCCCTTCACAAAATACTCTCTTGGTTTTTACATATCTATCACTGTTTGAGAGATACAAAGAGATTGTTGGACCCTATTTTTCAAAAATTTGCCAGATTTATTTTCCTAAAAAATCTCATGGACAATAGTTGACAAGCCACCTCATCAATTTGACTTGGAGATCAGATCTGATCTTCTCCTTGACTATTTGAAACAAGAAATTAAATATATATGAGGAGGTTTTCAGATCCATTTATTTTGGGTCTTGATAAATATGTATTATTTCTATATAAATAGGGTAGAAGGAGAAGTTATGGGGATGACTTGGGCATTCAAGGACCTTTTTTGTAAAAATCCATTGTAAGACAATTTATATTCCATATTGATACTAAATGGAAAAGGCATGTTGATGGTCAGATCCTTTGTCCTATCTTATTCTATTTCTTTTTTTACTTGAAGTCATTTATTCTATTGCAATGCATTTGATTTCTTGATCTTAAGTAACACAGTGAAAACTTTACTGTTCTTGTTTATTATCAAGATTTGTGTTCAACTACATGTTCTTGTTTCTCAATGATATTTTGAAATAAGAAATATATATGGGGTTGACAAATTGAATACTCTCATATTTTGTTTCTTTAATTACCTTATTGTTTGATCTATTAATGTGACTACCATTTACTAAATCAATGGGTTATTTTATGGCTTTATTTTGAGTTATGTGTTTATTTTGAACCCTTGAACCAACTTTCAACCATTTTTTAAAAACCTATTCAGAAAACCCTTAAAAATACCATTGCAATAACCTGGTGATGCCCTAGCTTTTCCTCTCACATTCAAGTGCAACTTTAGGGACTAACACCTTATACGCAAGCCTTGTAGCACTTCTTGCCTCTACGACTTGACACCTTGACCCATGGAGGGATTTTCCCTGAGTGTCCTTTTCCTGCACATGTCTCCTTGCTCAGAGCATTAGTATGTTCCATGCACTTGGAACTAGTATGCTTGCTTGCGACACTCATTCCTCCTTTGTAACATAGCATTCTTTTATTCTTTTTCAAGCTCTTAAAAAATTGAAAAAGACAAAAGAATCAAATATTCCAAAAAGAGGGGATGGGAAATATTCATTCTTTTTTTCAGCAACACAAAGAGTCGTCCTTGGAGAAGGCACATCCTTTCATTTGTTCATCAAGCATTGGGATCTAGTATGACCTTAGGAAGCCGATCTCGCCACATAAATTGTGTCCTCCTCCATTTGGTTACTCTTCCAAACACATGGAGAGTTTGTGTTGCCTCCTACATCAAAAACTTATGTCAATGTCATGCTTCCTGAGTCTAATCCTCTTTCATCCTTTTGTCCAAGTGAAGTTTCACTCAAACTGAGTTGGACTTTTTTCATTTTGTCTCTTGAATTCATGAGTTGTCCATTCTGAGAGTCCAGTCAAGTCCAGATTCAAAATCGACGAAGTTCTCTGCCTGATCATCGAGATCCTCATGTCTTTTCCCGACGAGCTATAGAAGACCTCAGAGTAGTGAGTTATACACTCCCATTGTACTCCTACCTGAGTTTTGAAGATCTTGAAGTTGTTGCTCGAGCTATGAAGACCTCATCTCCAGCCATCGGGCGTCACTAGATTCTTGAAGATGAATACTATACTTGTATATCTTCGATTGATTTTGAGATGTAGATCCGTTGTGTATTGGTTGCGGCTACACTTTATATAGTTATATGACATGGATCTGCAATGCATTTGATTGGAAGCCATGATTCAGTTCATCCCGAGCATGGGTATGCCCGCCTCAGAGAGATAATTGTTGTTTTGGAGATGGCACCTCCCGAACTCTGGTCCCGAGCTCACTCGATCTCGTACGTTGGTGAAGATATTGTAATGTATTTCAGTCATCAACTGCTCTTCTGACCCCACACATTAGGGGGCATATGTTATAGCCCTAAAATTCCCTATCCATGCATACATGGCCTTGGCCCTCTTACTTGCATATTTTTCCAAAGCACTGCTGAGGAGCTCTTCCTAAAAAACCATTTTTTAGAGCATGTACGTGCCCTACACCATTACAACCCACGTACATATGCTTGTTGCACCACTACAAGCCACGTACATATGCTTGTTGCACACTAAACAACATGCGTATGCTTGCAAAAGTTGTAAGAATTAAAAAGTTGTAAGGAATTCGTTGAAATTCATGGGTTATTGGAGGTTTTCCAACCAATTCACCTGCTATAGCCCGTCACCCAACTAAATAACCATCCTTTTGTCATCTAAAAGGAGGTGTTGGGGTCTCATTTCACATCCAATCATAAGAAAAATTAAACTCTGCCCAATTTCACTTCCCCTCCTTGCCCAAGATTTTGGTACCTTTTGTGAGATATTGCCTCAACATTCCCTCATCAACCCCTTCTTCCTCCATTCAATCAATTCCGTTCCTTTGAGGTGATCATAAGAATGAGAGAATAGGCCTATTCAAAGTGCACTTGGATCATTGTAAAGAGGAACCCGTACCGGGTTCGCAGAACGGTGGCCGACACAGATTGTAAGTTTCAGTCTTTGTTTGATGAATAAAAGAATCTTTTTTCCCTATACCAAATGATGATGTTTTGTGTACCTTCTTTGATTTATACTTAGCATTTGATATCTAACCCTAACTCGTGAATATAATAGCATGCTTGTGGTCCTTGTTTGCCTAGTTTTTGATGCAGGTCAGAATTGGGAGGAGACGTACAGTCGTTGGAACTACAGAGCTTGAGGAGATCATCACCAGACGTGGGATAAAAGGTACAGTTACTGATATTCTCTCTTATTTCTTTCTTTTCATTTGTTTTGGTATGTTTGGGGTAGAGTAAAAAATATATTGACTTTTAGACGCTCATTCACTCTGTCTACATCTTAAACCCTGGTGTAGTTAAAGGGGGGATTTTCCTGCTAGCAAAGATACACACGAGAGCGGAGATAAGGGGTACCATTCAGAAAAAGGAAGAGAGAGTGTGAGGCTCTCCAACAGACAAGAAGGAGACCAATCCCACAAGGGGCGTACAACCTATATATGCAGAGATAAAGAGGAAGAGCACGTGAGGCTCTCCAACTGAGAGAATAAATTGTTCTGGTTACAAGAGAGAATAAAAAGGAGAACTCCTCGGAGATGAGGGCTGCAAGATTGATGCTGAGGAAGCATCTGATAAACCTCACAAAGGTTGTGACAGGGAGAGAGTCTTTGAGGAATTGCAAGAGTTTCCCCTAGTGATATCATGGCTTGGCACATGGGTGGCTAGAGTGCTAAGAGTGAATGCCTCTGAGCCTACAGTTGGGTGGAGAGGAAAACACCCACAGTCAGTTGAATGGCTGCCACTTGTAATAGATAAGTATTCTCATACCCAGTGAAACTAAATTGTAACTGTAAATTAAGGTTGAATATCCCGTGAACATTTCAGGGATGTGCATGCTTGTTTGATGATTAGACTATTTTTCTTTATTTTTCTTAGTTGTGTATTAAACAAGTAAGGAACTATATGGTTTGAACATTATTTGTACATGTAAATACTTGAACCTCTGTAGTGGCTCAAATTAAAGGAAACAAACTGTGATTTTGTTGACCATAGGCACAGTTTCATGTATGCATGTCTACACTTCCAACTGTTTTGGGTATCATGGAAAAAGGTTCGTTAAGCTCAGGAGAGGTAGTGTGAGGGTGAACAGAGCCTACACAAGTTGTGTAGAGGTTAATAACTCTCTAAGTTCTAAATCCCAGGAAAAGTGCAAGAAGTGTTCCCACACTTCATTTGAAGTATTTTCAATCTCAGAAGGTATAATGCTCGTAGAATGTAGAAAAAGGGCGCATCCTTCAATCCAGTCGTCCAAGTAACCGCAGGCTCAAGCCCACGACCTTAATATAATTTCAACTGAGAGCTAAGGGTGTAGCCCTCATAACTTATCAAAAGCCTCATATGACCAGAACCATGGAACCCAACGCTACGCCCGACGAGAGCTAAGCCTTATGAGTTTCCGGGCTTCGGGGGTCCAAAGCTCTTGGATGTCGGAATCCTCATAACATCCAAATTGTGTCGAAGGTGACCTATCAAACTGGTAGCTTGACAGACGACCAACAACTGGCAGTCAATTACCCTTCATCATAGGATTCATCCCCTTGCTAAACCCCTATCCACTCCTTAGACGCGAAGTAACGCAAACCGTAGATATGAGGGTATTCAAGATTCCCCTTGACCGTTGGATCCATGTCGTGGTTAGTTCGACGTTGACCACTTCGAAAGAACAAAGGTGTTATAACACCAAACCCCCTGAATGTTGGAGTTGTGAAGTAATGTGGTCCATTGATCTAAGGATCCTTCAAGACCCCTCTCGATCGTTTGATAATGGGGATGTGTGCATCACGTCGAGAGTAAGTGGGGGTCCATGTGTCGAGCAACAATGATGCCATGTGTGGTGGCCTTGTGACATAGTAGAGAGGGGTCGGTAATCCGAGGCATGTGCCACGCATCTTGCCAGCGTGTTTCAGGTTGACATGTGTCCCTCTAGGAGTGGCCGTACACTTGGAACCTAGCGACCTTTGAGCTAGAGTTGTGATTCGTTGATTTGGGGAGTCCATTGAGAACCCCTCCCAATCGTCTGATCAAATAGTGGAAGGATTTGCGTATAAAACTTTGACGAAGTCCTACTCTGGGAGAAAGGGAGTGTTAAATGGGTGGAACCCCCGAATTTCGAACTCGTGAAGTGACGAGAACCATAGATCTTAGGATCCTTGGGGTCTTCCTTGACCATTGGATCTACATCGTGGTCAATTCAAAGTTAACCACTCCAGATGAAAAGGAGTTTTAAGCGAGTAGAACCCTCGAACGTTGAACTCACAAAGTGACGAGAGCCATAGATCTGAGGATGCTTCGGGACCTTTCCTGGCTGTTGGATCTAAGCCACAGTCAGTCCGACGTTGACCACTTCGGGAGATAAGGAGTGTTAAGCAGGTAGAACCCACGAACGTCGAACTCGCAAAGTGACGAGAGCCGTAGATTTGAGGACGTGTCAGGATATCTCATGATCGTTGGATCTAGACTGTGGTCAACTTGGCACTGACCACTTCGTGAGTAAAGAGGAGATTACACAGTGGAACCCCAGAACGTCGAAGTTGCAAAGCAATGGAGGCTGTAGATCTATGGGTCTATGTGGACACATCTTGACCATAGGATAGAAGGAGGTGTTGGGAGGTCGCTGGCAGGAGTTCGGGCTTTGGAGCTTCAAGTGATCTAGTAGGTAGGAGAGGCTAGAAGAATTCTAGAGGATGTCAACCTAGAGTGATGTGGCGTGCTTACGTCATCTAAGGTGACATGGACCCCTGTTCGACATGCCACGTGTTGCCTTGATTCATGCTATTTAACACTCTTATATGCTCATTAGAGCATGACACGTGTCACCCATTAGTGGGGCCACGTGTCGTCTCAACGCTTTGTTGCGTGTCATCCCCATGGCGCATGCTCGCTTGACCTAAAGGCTAGTGGAGTACTTGACATACTGGGACTTCGGGACTTCGGGGAGATTGGGATGTTGGAACACTGAGGTAAATCGTTCGAAGGCCCAGACCCACCTACCCCTGCCTTTGCATTTAACACACCCCCACGTGTAAGTGTGAACCCTTCGGGAGTTCGAAGTTTCGGAACTCCGTAGGTTTGGAGTGGTGTAATTGCATAAGTCAAAAGAGCCGAAGGTCGGAACCACGTGGCAGGATTCCGGGGCTTCGAGACTCCGGCGGATATGTGCATAGAAAGAAAAAGGGGCGTTCAATGCCAAAGCATCGAATGTCGAATTCCCTTAAGCTTATGTGTTAAACGAGGACGAAGTTCCACCGTTGGATTTAACGGTGGATGGACTTCCACCATAAGATGCAGGAACATTAGGGAACTTCGAGACTTTGGGGAACTTGGGATGGTACGAATGAGACAAATCCACGTGGGCGCTACGTGGCCCTTGACCAATAATGCTTGAATAGATTTGGGAGGGCGTAACTCCCAATCTAGAGTTTGGATTCGAGCATGGTAACAATCGTTAGAAAGCTCTTGATGAGCAGAAGAGGATGGAGATCCCGTAAGAGGGTTCAAGATGATTAAGAAAAATGAAATTTTTATACCCCATTCCTCTAATGGATACCTAAGGGGTCAGGTGTGTTACAAAGTATTGCAAGCCAATGAAGGAATTTTTCTTTCACATTCTAAGTATGTCTGTGACCAACCCCATCTCCCTTTCAGTCTGGAGTCAAACTTGCTTCCACCTGTACTACACCCAAAGTAGATGCCACTTTATAGCGTCACTTAGTTGGTATCCTCTTGTATTTGACTCATACCCACCCTGATATTTCCTTTGTTTTTGGCCTTATTTCTCTACATATGATCAAGTTACAGACATTTTCACAAAGTCTCTTATAGAAGTGATTTTTTTCAAACTATGATCTATACTAGGAGTTCATGAAGTTGTTATTAAAAGGGGATAGGCTCTAATGCCTCCTTCCTTCTTCTATTGTGTGACCTTTGCAAATCCTTCAATCCTATCCCAAGTTGTTCTTAAGGGGGGATGTTAGGATATACACTTAAGATTTAGTTAATATCAACTTGGTCTAATGTGTCTTTAGGTTAAAGGGTGTTTCTTTAGTATGCATTTGTAGTTATGTAATCCAACGATCACGATAAGTTCTAGACATAGAGTAACCCAATGACTCATATTCTCCTCGATTTTAATGACTATTTGATCCATGGCTTAACACCCGATTGATTCATGATCTCTTTTTAAAGAGCATGGATGGTCATTTGCTGATGATCGATTGTGAGAATATTTCTTGTAAAATATTTTTCTTTTTCATTAATATATTGCCTCAAGTGGATGTGTTGGTTGGCGCTGTGGACAGTGTTCCTCTTCGAGGGTTTTAACCATGTAATAACATCGGTGTACAAATCTTCGATCCGGTTGTGTGAGTGATTACTTAAGGTGTTCGTCATGTGTGGTAATAACTTGTTTTGTCACAGTGGCAATGGTGGCGAGTATGAGTTTGATTATGAAAGGATCCACTAGGAAGATAAGTCACGAGACTCGTCTACTTGACTATTTTGTATTTTTTCATTGTCGTTCCCATCTATCATCTTATATATGTATTATACATTTTGATGACATGAAAAGAAAAAACTACAATTTATGGTACTTTTGAATATATGGTGTATATTGTATTCTTGACACTTGTATGTTTAATCATTGTTAATTCATGAATGTCTATTTGAAATTTTATAAATATTCAAAAAATGCACACCTTTATATCTATATCATGATACTTTATTTCTATAATTTTGTATGTGTGTTACCACTTTGCTTTTCCGATTTCAAGGTTTTAGACTATAAATCTTATTGTACTGCCGAAGGTAGTATATAGCAATGAGTTAGCATTGACTTTCATATTAGTTTTGTGTTGACTTGAAAAAATTATATCAATTTAAATGTTCAACATAACAATTAAATTTTTTTATTTTTTTTAAAAACAAAAATAGTATTTTTTTAACTTTTCATTGGTCAATAACTTGATAGTCTATTTCGAAACCTTAAATTAATGAGAAAAGACAAGACCACAAAAAAACTAATATAATGTAATATTGTATTGTAATATATGTTAAAATCTAATATTGTATTGTTTTTTCAAATTAGGTAAAAATTTAAATTTTAAATGTCAACTTTTTTACACTTATTAAAATTTCAATAATTTTACATTTCTTAATATTTTTTTAATTTTTTAATTTCAATAATT
>SNQJ01S0232052.1:1526-12508 GCA_010110895.2 Picea sitchensis
TCCACGGAATTTAAATTTCTTCTCCCCGATTGGTTTACATATGTCATACATTGTGATGCCAACCCATAACTTTAGTAGCTCGTCGATAAGAGGCTCGATATATACTTTCATATCTTTAACCCGATACTTACCTAATTGTCTGAAATTGCACATAATTAATATAGGAATTATATCATGTAATATATATAATTAAATAAATAAATAAAATATATTATGAAAAAATTGAAACAAATGAAAATGTTAAATTCAAAACATTAATGTAAACAAATACCTAGAACAATCATTGTCAACATTATGTGCTCCCTCTTTATTGACATCCAAGGAGGAATGTTATTGTTGATAACAAAAATAGGCCACACTGAGTAAATATACCTAAGCTCTCTGAATGGATTAACACCGTCATCTGCCAATGAAATCCTAACATTACGAGGTTCATCTTTGAAATCTGCCCATTTTTCCTCAATTTGCCTGAATGCAGAACCATCGACAGGCATTCGAAGAACACCATCTCCACTTCTGTTACGTGCATGGTAATCCATAAATTGTGCTATGCTTTCACACTTGAACAATCGCTGCAAAAGTGGAATTATGGGAATGTGATGAAGAACCTTTCAAGTCACTCTTTTTGTTATTTGATCGATTCAATATCTATTGATAAGACATTACGAACATTTTGTTTTTGAAGCATATTTTCCATAATATATGATATGGTCATTAGGACATGCATCTATAGTTTGATAATCCGTTGCAATGTCTTTCATAATGGCATGCAAACCTCGATATGTGCGAGGTAAAATATTTGATGATGGTAACAAAAATTCACCTAACAATCTACAACATAACAAATAACTAGTTAATGTAAGAATATTAATCGTAAAAATTGCATTCTTATTTTACACATTAATTAACACTAAAAGAAAATAGAAAAAAATCAACATTTATGTATAATATGAGATGAAACATATTACATACCTTAGTATCTGTGTCATACAAGTGTTCAACAAATTATTCATAACCTTTAAGTTCACTAGCAACAATGTAGCAGAGAGAATATTTTCTCTTGATCCTTCATAAAGTCGTTTATTTCCTTTTCTAATAGAGCTTCATCATAAATACCAGCATTTTCCCCATCCTCATTCGACTGCGAAAACAAATCTTGGATAATTTGATTTGTCCCATCATCTTCTTCCATGGGATCATTAACTTGATTTGTCCCATCATCTTCTTCCATGGGAGCATTAACTTGATTTGTCCCATTATCTTCTTCCATGATATCCTCATTTTCTTGGTCATGATGATGTTCCTCAGCTTGTACAACATCATTTCTACTAATACTTGGTGCAATATTCTGCAGAAAGTTAGAGGGAACCTCTAAATTTATAATTACAAACAATCATGCAAAAATAGTGTATACTATAACAAACATTCAAACAATATATATACATATATATAATTTTATATAAACTTGACAAAATAAAAAAATATAATGACTATATAACTAATTACCATGGGACGATATTCATTCGATCCGTCATCAATGTGCCCATATTTTCTATAATGTTTTGTAGTTTTTTCTATTAAAATTCTTATGGGACGTCTGAGGAAACATTTTTTACAAGGGAAATAACATCTACCATCACTCTTTTCACCCTCTTTACTTTTTTCCCCACCTCTAACAACATTCTGCGACATTCTTCCACATAAAAATACCCTTTTGGAACCGTCGTTGTTATAGAAAGATTGTCGCAACATCTTTAAATCGTCAAATATTTATAGTCCAATTTTAGGTCACGATCGTCGCAATTGCGACGACTGTGACCTAACAATATTTCTTTTTTTTTACCTATTTATTTGTCATTTTTAACGGTCAATTTTAACGTAGGTCAGTTGTCGCTCTTACGACAAACGTTGACCATATTAATTTAAACAAACTAGATGCATCGCTCTTGTGACAAACATTGACCATATTAATTTAGTCAAAGTACATGCATCGATATAACGACGAATACGGGGTGGATTTAAAAAAATTGAACTTTTTCTCTTGCATGTTGCGATGAAAGAGTACTTTTGTCGCAAGTGGTTGTCGCAAATTTTTCAATATGTAGTAGTGACCCAATGTGGACTTCAACTGTCGCACAAAATTCGGTGGTGGAAAATAGATACTTACTGCTATCTTGGCAGGGTCCATTATCAATCCCTGTTTACACACCGCATGGCCTAACAAAATTCCAAAAGTGCACAAAAAATGCATTTCTTTAGATTCAATGATATTAGGTATTGCCTACACTTATCCAACATTAAGTGCAAAAGTTCAACATGATCTTTCAACAAACTAAATACTTTCCAATCATCTATATACACTTCTAAAAAGTTATGAATAAACTCTTTGAAGGCTGCAAGAACTACTCTGGAAAATATCGTTGGTTCATTCGTCAACCCAAACGGTATAATTGTATACTGGTAGCACCCCCATTCTGTCACAAAGGTCATCTTATATCGTTCTTCTTGTTCAATCCAGATCTAGTGGTATCTTTAGAATCCATATGTAAAAGGATAAACTTCTTTATCCCCTACATTCTCTAGTACTTCATCAGTAAAAGGCATAGGAAAAGGGTCGTGTAAACATGCATCGTTAAACTTTCTCAGATCTACGCATATCCAGATTCCTCTTGTATTCTTGTCTTGAACCACCATGCGGATGATCCATTCTGATTCTTGAATAGGGTCAATGATTCCAGCCTCTAACATTTTGTCTATCTTAGTTTTCACCTTCTTCTTATACTTCAGGTTCATTCTATAGGGTCTTTGTCACATAGGTTTCGCATCCCGTTTCAGCAGAATCTTCATTTCTCCTAATTCTCCAGCGATTCCTTTCATATCTAAGAATGTTGTTGGAAACATATCCTGCTATTCACATAGTAATTCAACAATATTTTCAACTATATCCTCACTCCAGTAATCTCCTATATGCACAAACTTAGGTTTCTCCTCTGTACCAATGTTCACTTTGTGCATTCTTAGGGGATTTGCATATATTGCATATTAAATCTCCAATCCCTCTACTTCATGCTCCCCTTTAGTCTTTGAGATTTGTAAATTCCTTATATCTTCCTCGTCTGGGGATTCTTCTGCGAAATTATATCAGTGCAAGACCTCTTCAACTATCACAATGACTCTAAGTGCACTATATAAAGGAATTGATTCCAACAAGTCCTATGATGAAAAAATATTATTTCCGAGAACTTACAATGATGAGTCAATCAAAGGTTTATTATTCTCAAAAATGAATGTTATCTTGAAATTCCTGGTCAATTCTTCCCAATCTCTTGTCCCTCTACACAGTTCTAGTTCGATGTACCAATTTTTGGGAATTGTTTCCAGAGTATGCACAAATAAGTGAGTCCATTATTGTTGAGGTACTGATATCCACTACGCAGTACACTTCGTAACATGATCTGTTGGAAAAATTAACCCACTATATTTTGGTATGATACTTTCCGTCTCCATCCTGAATCTGACTTGGAATAACCTCTTGCACTTTTGCCAATAATTTATACCGTCTTTGTGCAAAACCCACCATCTTGCTGAAGTTTCTTTCAATGTGACATCTAAGGAAAATAGTCTCTGTTGATCTGGAATATTCATTTCAAACTTAGTGATAAGCGATTCTATAGGTGTTAGGCCAGTATACCTTTTATTTTCAAATATTTTGGTCCCTATCCATCTCAATACATGGCTAATTCGAGCGCACTTCCTGATCGACACTTCATGCAATATTTGTTGCCAATTTTCCCGAGCGTCTTTTGAGTTTGATGTGCATGATATGATGCTTCTCCAATTGAGTACGCATTTAGGGTTAGGATTGACGTAGTCATCCATTTACACAGCCATATTATACAAATTATACATCCCTTTTCTCTTTGCTGGTTCTACATACCTTTTCCCTTCAGTGGGGTCTAACGATGCAATGACCTTCAAGTCTTCTACCTAGAATACCATATGCCTCTTCTTTAAGTCATTGATCATTTGTTTATCAAATTCCCAATCTAGTCCCAACAATGTTGGATATGGTGTGATACCATCTACAATGTCAATCACTTTGAAGTCTACTACAATGTGCACTCCATCAATATTGACATTTACTCCTATTAACCTTCTAACTGGGACAATATTATGTTGGTTCTCTAATCCCAGTTGGATTGGTGACCAAATTGGATTCGATTGGCCCATTATTTTCCAAGTTTGTCTCAGTATAACATTTAAATATGAAACTAAATATAGAATTATATTATCCATTGCACAAGATCCTATCTGCGCACGTGATCTAGGTGGATATTGATGGCCACCCACCTATTCCAATTGGCTCATCTTGACAGTTTTTAGTTCAACACGTTCTTCTATAATTATTTGTTATTGTGGGTTCTACACTTTCATGGTTGTATAAATCCCTACACAACTTCTAGGTGGAGATTGGTGGCCTCCCACCTAATCCAACTATATTATTTTGGAAGTTTTCATGCCAATACATCTTTCTATACTTTCAGGTCCGTTTTGGGGCCCTAAACAATGTTCTATGGCTTTCCACAATCAAACTGTAGAAAGAGTCAAAGTTTTATGGCATAATGTGTAGTTCTAAAAAAAAACCTTTCCAATGGGATATCATGCACCTAAAATGGAGGTTGTATGCAAAATTTACGACCTCGGGAAGTTGAGGTACCAAATTACCCATTAGGGCCCACATAACATTTGGCGTTTCATCTCCTAGGGTTAGGTTTTTGGATTTATAGGGTTTTGGAATTCATGAGTAATGTTAAAAATGCATCTAGAGCCTCATTGTAATCATTCTTCTCAGACGAATGCACGTGGCAGCAACATCTCTTCTCAGAGATAACTACCACCATTCGAGCAACTTGTTTTCAGTTCTGTAGTTTTACAATTTCAACCTATTTTATTTATTCAATAGAAGTTATTGTTCAATAGATATGTTTTTTTGTTCTTTGTATCTTTGTGTTATTGTATTCAGTATGATACTCATTTTTGTTCTGCTCCTAAATCCAGATCAATGGTATCAGAGCGGTCTTCTCTTCATTTATTTTTCTTCGTTCATGTCCCCAACAAGATCTGGGTACAAGAAGTTGGGACTCAAACTAGTCGAGCCTTTGCAATATCAGCCGCGCCGAGCCCAACAACAACTCATGGGGGGAGAGAAGAAATATAATGGAGCAGGAGATCCTTTTAAATTGTTTCTCTAGGAATCCATTGTGCGACAAAGGAACGAAATGATGTATAACTTTGCACAGATCCTTCAATGACTACCCACAAGAGACACATCTTCATCAAGTTGCCATGCAACCCCTTCAAGGTACAAGTAAATTTTTAGATTCCATTATTTGAAGGATTGATAGATGCAGATGTTGTAGATAAATGGCCAATCTTCTCGAAGGGTATTTTTTGGTCCATAATTTTTTCGACTGGGAAAAGATTACTTTTTCACTCCTTAAGGTTGTCCCCCATGTTAAGGACTGGTGGGATACTTACTATGAGAAAAGGGCCATAGAGGAATCTGTAATATTTGTGGTTTCCCCTACATGGGATTCCTTCAAGGATGTCATTAAAGAACAATACTACCATTTTGGAATCTATGAGGACCATTACATAAGATGGACCACACTACGTTAGAAAAGGGACCAAACAGTACCAAATTTCACCAATATTTTCCATACCCTACACACCAAATTGGATATCAAAGACTCTGAATGACATCTAGTGCTCAAATACCGCGGTCATTTGCATAGATACATTCAAATAGAAATGGAGTTTCTGGACATCACATCATTAGGTGTGGCTTATAGATATGCTATCAAGATCGAGCATAAATTTAAGCAGAAGAGGCGAGAGTTTGTATCTGCAAAATCCTCACAATCGAAGCAGATAAAAGGTAGCCCCAACCCACAACACAAGGGATAGAGAAAATATGGACACTCTCAGGGAAACCATTCCAAGATGAAACCTAAGAAGGGTAATGAGAGGTCGAAGAAGGACACGTGAAAGTGGTGTGAATACCATAAAATCCCTTGGCACAACATCCAATAATGTTGCTCCAAGCATTCACTGGTGGTCGAGATGAAATATTATGAGTTAGAGGAATATTCAAACTTTGAATCAAATACAAAAGGAGGGAAGCGTATTATTGATTCCAAACTCAACACCACTGTCGCTACCACCAAATTCTATCCAAGAGAACCAGATGAAGGGGAACAACCCTTTCACTCACATATTTGGGTAAAGGGTGCTCCGCTTCATTTCATTGTCGATAGTGGCAGTAAAAAATACATGATCTTAGCATAGGTATTCAAGTGGCTAGACTTGCCAATGACACCACACTTGCAAACCTACACCATCAGTTGGCTTCACCAAGGAAGAGATCTTAGCATTGTACTGGTGCAGAAGAAAGAAGGGACTTGACGGCTCTGCATTGATTACAAAGAATTAAACAAAATAATAGTCAGGAACCAGTACCTAATTCCCCAAATTGATGACCTTCTTTACCAAATTAAGGGGGAAAATTTCTTCAACAATATTTACCTAAATTTTGGCTACTACCAGGTTCCCATCGAACCGATTGATGTATGGAAGACAACTTTCAAATCTAAAGAAGGTCTCTTCGAATGGATGGTCATGCCCTTTGGCTTAAAAAATGTACCAACAACTTTCATGCGGTTTATGGATGATGTATTGAGACTCTTCACCAATGATTTTGTGGTGGTATATCTGGATGACATCCTCATCTTTAGAAAAAATTGGGAGGAGAACATGCAACATATTCAACAGGTTTTGAGCACTCTGCGACAACACAAGTTATATGCCAACTTGGAAAAATGATCCTTTGGAATGAATAAGGTCTAATAATTGGGATAAATTGTTGATGAGCATGGGGTACATGTGGATCTAGCTAAGATCCAAGTCATCCCTGACCACATTGACTGAGATTCGGAGCTTCTTGTGACTTTCCAACTTCTATCGAAGGTTCGTGTTGGGATTATCCCATATTGCATGGGCCCTCATCCAAGTGACCAAGGGTGGTGGTAGGGAAAATTTAGCATGAGGGATGACACAAGAATGAGCATTTGATGATCTAAATCATCTCTTGTGCTAAGATATGGTACTCTCCTTACCCGATCTGCAACAACCGTTCGATATTGAGATTGATGCATCTGACTACGATTTAGGCACAGTTCTCACTCAACACAGACATCCAGTAGCATACCATAGTGAGACGCTCTCAGATACCATCCAAAAATATCCCACCTATGACAAAGAAATGAATTCCATTGTACAAGTCTGTTGTCAATGGAGGAATTACATTATAGGAAAGGAAACAATCATCCACACTTATCACAAGCCTCTACAGTTCATAAAGACACAGGGGAAGTTACAGGACGACCACCATCAAAAGTGATCCACATACCTACAATAGTTCCATCTCAACATCAAGTATAAGACAGGAGGCACAAATCATGTCATTGACTGCCTCAGTAGCCCTCCCATGGATGCACTCACCACCGTGCTCCATTCCTGTGGGCATGAGGCATATGAGTGGCCCCAACTTTATCAGCAATATCCTGACTTCTCCACCACCTATCATCTCTTGGGTACATGCATGAATGTCATTGATTTTCACATTCATGATGGACTTTTATGCCATCTCAACCACCTCTATGTTCGTGCAAGAGAGCATACAAAGATTATTTGGGAGGCTCACTATAGTTGAATAGCAGGACATTTTGGCGAGATAAAACTATGGTCGTTCTACAAAAACATTTTTATTGGCCAAAACTTTGACAAGACATCAACAAGTATATCATATCTTGCACTTCCTATGCCATTTCCAAGCCAACCATTAAGAAGAAATGATTATGCAATCCTCTTCCTACTCCCGAGAGGCCTCTGGAATCCATATATATGGATTACATGTCTGTCCTTCCATCCACCAAGAAAGGAAATGATTGTGTATTTGTGGTGGTTGATCGATTTTTGAAGATGGACATTCTCACAACCTGCAAGAAGAGCATCACAATGAAATATATTTCCAAGCTCTTCTTCGAATGAGTGTGGGTCCATTTTGGGATACCACATACCATCATCTCTGATTGGGACAACAGGTTCCTCAACATATTTTTGTCAAGTCTCTAGTCACTAATGGACACCAAGCTCACTAAATGCACTTCCTTCCGCCCTCAAACTGATGGCCAAACAAAGGTCATTAATCAGATGATTGTGCACATCCCGCGCATTGTTGAGATCATTTCCCACTTCTGAAATTTCCCTCCCCTTTTCTACTTTCCCAAATTTGTTTCTCCCTTTGTTTTCCCTCTTCTATACTTACCCGCTTTTCCCTTTCCTTTTTTCCCTTCTACTTTCCTTTTCTCATTCTATACTTAGTCATTTTGTTCAGAACGACGGGTTCCCGGGTTGGCTGACTTACGGATACTCGTATCCATCCATACCCTCACATCATGAGTCTGACCGACCATCGTGATAACCTATACTTATCCGATTTTTCAATCGTGGGTTCTCGGGTTGGCAGAGTTGAACTCTCATACCCCATGTTCCATGATATACATTTTACATCCAAAAGTTCCACGGTATACATCTTGATGCTCAGACTCCCCAAACTTCTAAGTCTCATTATTCCTATGATGAATCTATCTAACCACTGTGATACCCTATAGTTAGACGATTTTGAACCTTATGCAGTCACGGGCTCGCGGGTTCCCGGGTTCACAAAAGTCTCAAATCCTATTTCGCTCTCGTCCATTCCTGCCACCCTCGTGCTCTTCTCAATGCACATTTAGTATTCTTTGAATTCTAACAACTCATCATGCATGTTTGTAAAGATTTTCATTAATAAGCGAAGGGTTGGAGGAGATATCCTATTAAAAAACATTAAACTGAGATTTACGAAGGATTATATTATCATTCTAAAGCGTTCATTTTAAACATTATTTGGAGCAAAGGAACATTTTCGTCAACTTATGGAAGCAACTCAACAACAATTCTGTGGATATACATTGCACATTTTTGGGCGTGAGGACAAGAGTTTTTAGTGGTTCAGAACATATTCCTACTACTCATCCCCTTCTTCCCAGAAGAAAGTAATTTGGACGTCTAGAATTGCACGCATAGGTTGTGTCCCAGAAGTCTTTTACTATAAGGAGTTGGTCTCCTGGTGCACCAAGAGATATATTCCAAGCCAATGGATCATTCAATTGCGGGATCATTTCCCTGTCTCTTTTTCACCTCAGGTATTTCTTAATATGTTGAGACTTCCTGAGCCAACGCATACCTTCAAGCGAGAATATTGTAGAGAATTCTTAAAGAAGCATGAAAATGGATTAGACCTCTTACTTGAATTCCTGTAGAAACCAATGAACATCCCCAAGGACATCATGAGATTGTAGGTTAGCTCATTCAAAAATCCTTTCCAGGAAATTTCTTGGATTTTTGGGAGGATAACAGGACAAGAAACTACAACCATCATTTCCTGCACAATTATTTACATTATATATTTTATGGTCAAGGAACAAGCCATCTTCGATTGGGGCAAGTTGATTTCCATTGAAATCTTTTCCCAATTGTCACAATACAAGAAGGAGAAGAAATTATTTATGTCATCTTATTTGGATTTCGCGATAGCACATTGCTTTATTCACAATATTATCTTTGTGTAAGAAGGTAAACTGTGAATTTGACTCGGTAACCTTCTGGTATCAAACATTATGGAGGCACAAGGCCTCCCAACATTTTTATGAATTTTTTAATGATTTTGTCTCAGTTTTTAAAGGCTTGTTGTTTGGAAAGGACACTCCCCGGATGTATGACCAGGTGAGTAAGTTCTTGGATAGGAAGGGGAAATTGGAACAAATGGAGAATTACAATGTCATAAGGATTTTCGGTTCCAAGGAAAATCCTTCCTTCCTTCCGTGCCACATATTTGACAAAATGTTTGTTACTGAAATAGCAAGGCAGTACAGCTAATGGTTGCATTTTTTCCATGAAAAGTGAAAAAATCAATTCATACCTCTGCCTTGGAAAGTTGGGGACTTCATATTCAGAAATATAAATAAGATTGATGAATTTGTAATCCATTTCCACAACCTGAATCTAATATATGATGAAAGGGTAAAAGGGTTCTTGTTGGATTACTGAGAGGAGGGGTGAATCAGTAATAGAGTAATTTAATCCTTTTTAACCACATAGTCCAAGTGAAATATCAATGTAGCATTATCATCCAATAAATGAAGAGTAAATAAGAAATAAAGAAAATGAACAATCATACACATACATAGTACACCAGTGTTTTACGTGGAAACCCAAAGAGGGAGAAAACCATAGAATTTTTTGTCTTATATGTCTTAAAGAATTACATTCATTGGAAGCACCAACTTCCTTTTCTTTCCAGCTGCAACTGGAAGGAGGCTCCAACCCCCTAGTTTCTTAGGCTTCAACCTGAGGGAATCTCCAACTCCCCAAATTCTCTGGCTACAACTAGAAGGAGGCTACAACCCCCTATGTTCTCTGGCTACAACCACCTGTCCTTGCCTCGTCCAACTACCCTGACATATAAGTAGAATGATGGAACCACTTCCACACTATCACTGTGAGATATACTATTGTAAACCTGTACCAATCAACCTGTAACAACCTGTACCAATAACCCATGACAACATGTACCATACATCGACCTGTACCTCAACTTGTACCATAAATGAATGCATCAACCATGCAACAAACTTGTACAAATAACCTGTCCAAACAACCTGTAATCAACCTGTACCATAAACAAGTGCATCAACCATGCACCAACCTATACCTCAACCTGTACCATCAACGAGTGCATCAACCATGCACCAAATATGTACCAATCATGCATAAAATACACATCAACTATGACTCATCAAGATGTACCAACATCATCAAGT
>SNQJ01S0232055.1:0-14149 GCA_010110895.2 Picea sitchensis
CATTGTTGTTTGGACTGTCGTAGTCTTTTATTGATTTTCTGAAAGACACTTTACCATTGGTTTATTGTATGACTACAAATGACTTTCAAACTATATCCATTCACTTTGATTGCGCAACTTGATTTCTTTGGTAAAGTATTGAAAATGTTAAGTTATGAGTTATGTTTATTTCATAAGGGTCATGGTTGATTTTGGTTTTATATATGATATGATTCTTATTGTTTTGAGCTCTTAACTTATCGATTTCATAAGGTAATTGGTTGCAATGTTTTTACACTTTGATTATGCTAGAAAACGCATGGGTCATATATCAATTTGGTTTCATATTGGAGTGGCAATGTTTTACATTTTTCGCGTTGGTAAAACCTTTGGATGTCATGTTGGATCGAACTATACACTTGACGCATGAATTGAACATATGGTATTTGTTTTACGTTTGATCGATGGCACGTTGACATGGTTGTACACCGATTTGGGTCGGTCGATTAATGTGTTGATTGCTGATGGGAAAGCGTTGTACCCAACCATTAATACACTGCATGGTGGTGGTAATCCCACCACCTTCGCACGCATTACATTGATTCATTCCCCTTTGAACGCTTGCAGTTGTTAAGCCCTATCGTTTTTACTCCTACGTATGGTATTGTTCAAACCAAACCCTATCATGCACAGAATTCATGGCTCCTGTCGTAAGGGCCGAGCCCAACGGGTGCCAAGCATTGCTAATGTTTGATGGCACTTATAGTGACCTGGAAAAGTTTGGGTGGCTCCCGTTTATAAAGAAGTTCGATGGTTACAACCCTATCGTGGCTCGACAATTTGCATTATCATTCGATGGCTGCCGAGCCAAAATTGGAGATGTCCAACTTGAAATTAATGAACAGTTCCTTAGCTCGGCAACTAGCCTACCTGTTACTGGACAGAAGTGGTCCAAAATTTGCAAGGTGGATGATGTCCCGTGGACATTGTTATTCCAGTCTCGAACGGTGAACTCCTGCGACAAAGGCTTGCCTGCAAAAATGTTAAAACCACGCTGGTATGATCTCCTAATGATAATCAAGCAATTCATTACTTGTGAGGGCAGGTACGAGTTCATTTTCTTGTTTCACCTTCGTCTATTGATGGTTTTTATGGGTTTCGAACTTAGTATGCCTCACTACCTGCATAGAAGTTTGTTCAAGATGGCTAAAAGGTACAAGCGTAGCCAGACCGATACCAGCCTCTTCCATTTGGGGTTGATTAAAATAATTATGATTTATGAGTTGGGGTTACGTTGTGATTGTTGGGCTGATTTTCTCAATCGTAATGGCTTCGAAGAATCGGATCCTCCGCAGGTGGATAAACCTATGATAACCAGAGCCCAACCTATTCCCCCTGTGCCTTACAGCGTTTTTCTACCCAAACCTCTACCCGACCCACCTATGAATTTGCCTATGGTTGTGACTAAACAGGTTGAAATTGATAAACCCGCAACCAAAAATCCTAAAGCTAAGACTGGTGCTAATTCTAAAGGCAAGAAAAATGCTAGGTTAATCTCTCGCATGGCGATAAATAAACCCAAAACCCCTACCAAATCAGAGCCTATCGTGGTCAGCGAAGACTCTGATTCAGAAATTGAACGTTTTCTCGCCGATGAGTATCCTTACTCGGAAGGCTTGTGTAACAAACCTCCTCACGACTTTGTTAAGAATTTTCCACCCTGTCTGCGGGATGATCCTAATTTTCCCGGTATTGAACTACCTTGGGGAGCCCTCGGTGAATCATCGAAACCCTCGACTGCTCAACCTGTTGTTCCACCTTGCGATCAGTGTGGGTTATGGTTGGAGAGATACTACTTGGGTGTGCCGATGCTGCAATCTAGAATCCATGATTTGGAAAACCAAGTGGCAAAGCTCACTGATCGTAATGTGAAGGTGGAACCCTCTGACAAGAAGAAACGCACAGTTGGTTCAATTCTGTTCAAGAATGTCGAGTCAGCCACGGTAATTGTCAATTCGAAATTGGCATAGCCTCAGCAACTTCGCTGGTATAACTTTCACTCATTTATATGGCGCATTCATAAACTATGTATACATCATCGATCTGCTCTGTTACATAAACATGCATTGTTGTACATGACTTGTTTTGGTAAATCGAATTTTTTTATAGGATTTGGTCTTGATTTTATTAATCATATAATGGATTTGATTGTTTTAAATTAGTTGCGATTGAATGTTCTGTTGCATTCTATTTTGGGCAAGTTGTTTTACATTTCAAACCTTAAGGCACGATTTATGCTGTGATCTGAATTGGTTATGAGACACATGGTTATCTGTTGCAATTTTATTTTTATATCGCTTTGACCAGTCTGGATATGGTGTCGATTTTGTTTAAAAAAAAAGGTTTTTGAATTGATACAAATCGTAACAATTATCCAACTTCCAGCCAGTCAATTCATTATGACTGGTCAACCCTGTTCTTTTTGTGAATTAGAATGACAACATATTTTCATTTACGAATGAATTTGTAAAACAAAATGATCATAATTGGCTCAGACCCGATTTTATGTGATTACCGCCCAGCTTATGGTTATCATTGTTGATTGTTCGATATTGACTATGTCACACCCAACAAATGAAATCTATTGTGGTTTTGGTCAATACTGTTACGCATGTTTTGTTTTGATGTATATCGTAACAACCTTCTCGTATGTGATCACAACAGAATGAATCTTGTGCTTAATTTCTACAGCATGTTGATTGAAATGACATGAAATATTGCTACAGCTGTGACATATATTTGGTGTTCAAATGACATCGATTATAGTTAGGTTGTGGCAAATCTTAGTTGATATGGTTACTATCATGTTCGATTATGGTGGTATTAAGTACGATTACATCGTATCTCATTTGATTCGATTCACTGTTTAAATTCGTTTAATTCAAAATAGGTCTGTCAAGGTTTGACCATGTTTTATGGTGACTAAAAACAGAGCATTCCTTACTCTGTTTCGATTACATTTATTTTGATTTGGTATAATCTAAATGATAATTTCACTTGAATTATTAGTAATTCGTTTTGATGATGAAAATAAAATAAAATTGGTTTTGATTTCTTTTAAGATTTTATTTGATTGCTATCTGATTCCATATGCTATTTTAGACTAGCTACAGAATCAGATGATTCTGTAGCTAAGTCTGTGGAGTCAATTTTTTATTGTTTAATTAATGAAATGTCTTTCTAACTTGGTATTTGTGTTCTATTGCAGGCAAATTCGAATTGGCAATAGCTATCATGAGCAGTTAGGGGATGTTCTACAGATTCTACTTGCATTTTATTTCCTTAGTTTAGGTGATTTTGGGATATCTCCCAGGATATGTAAAACAATTTGCTATTATTCACAAGGATGTTTAACCTTGTGAAGAAGACTTATATATACTTATGATTTTTGTAATAATCATCATCCTCAGTTGTGGGAGAACAAGGATATAGAATTCTGATACAGACTGGAGCAGATTTGATGTTTTGTCATAGCTTTTGCTTTTCAATATATCAACATTGTGTTTCTAGTTTTGTATATCACTTTGTTTATGGTTTATGATTACTTTAGCTATCTAAATCAAATTCAAATGATATAATTCTATTACTGTTATCTATATATTGTTTCTTCCAAATCGATAAAAGACATAACAATTGTTAGTTCATTTTGTGAATGATAGCTTTGTCTTCTTCATAAATTGAATTGTTACATATAAGTTTTCTGCATAATAGGTTTCCCTTATTGCAAAGATTTATCATCAGAATATTGTTATGATTTTCTTTTATGCCTTGTTTGTCTTGTAAAACACTTCAAGAAGCAGCATAGCTGATCGTTTACAAGAAGCTTAAGGACTAAATGGTGTGAATTTCTTCCTCCAAACAGCTTAAGAAGTCATCCTACACAGGGCAGATTTGGAGCGTTTCCAGGTCAATTAGTATATTGTTTACTGTTTTTATTAAGTAGTTTAATATAGATATAAGTTTTATTAGATATATTAGATTGTTTAATTTCAGTAATGTTTATTTCTTTTTCATAAAACATAAAAAATCACAAAGAGATTCTTGGTTGTCTTAGGGCAGAATATACATGAGTTTTGCAGGTTTTAATCAAATCTGTAGGTTGTTCATAGTGTACATTTGTGAATAAGAAATATTATAGCTGATAATTAGATAGTTGATTTGAGTTATTATAAGAGTAATTTGTAGTTTGTAAATAGAATAGTTAGAATAGTCTTTATTTAGTATATTAGTTCCTTTTCTTTGCTTTATTAGTTTCTAGTTTCCTTTATTTTAGTTAGTTAGTTTAGTTTGTTTCATTAGTTGTATTTAATTTAGTTTCTTTTGGTTTGTTTTAGATAGTTTAATTTGTTTATTAGTTCAGCGAGATTACTTAGCTCAGATCAATTCTCTCTTTGGTTTTCTTAGAAGACTTTAGAGTGGCCAACAGAGTCGTTAAACTCGTCAGGGTGGTCCATTCCAAACAGCTTGGGTTATTTAGACAACCCCGGACCAGTTCCACTCTCCCAGTTGACGGACGGTCAACTTCACCCGTCAACAAGGGGTTACAAAGAAAAAAAAAATTTAAGAGCCCAACTCGACTACAACCAACATCCTAAAACCACAATAGGAATTGAAACTGAATAAAATATTATATTTAAAGCATTACTATGAATAGATAAAATAACGTCAACTCGAATTGCATCGATTGCTTCATCATCATTATAATCTCATAAACAAGAAAATTTTAACTGAAATATAACAAAATTTACATATGTGTGCCGAATCTAAAGGCGATGATCATGTAGATGTTGTCTCACGCATTCTCTCTGTCAAGATTCTGCTTTCCGACCGATGAGACCTCACCGATACCTCCCAACCAATGCTAGGGGTACTCTTCTTCTCCCTGAGCCCCCTGAGCCGAAAAGGGGACACAAACACAATACCTGAGAACGATAGCTCCCAACTCGCCTCACAAGGTCAAGATACCACTCATTACCTGAGCTGGGTATCCTAACTCCCATAAGAGAAACTTAGTCAAGATAAAATTTCTGTAGCGTAACATTACGCAAGCCAGATGTGATCCATAATCCTCCTACACCATCCTTTTTATAGAGTTTTCAAGTGATTAGTTTCCCAAACCCTCATTATATTATCTTTATTAAATTTAATTAGGAAAAACCTCCCCCGTACACATGTCACCTGATCCCCTAGTTTCACGAGAAAATCAATTTATTAATTAATTAAATTTTCCTATTTCCCTCACCCACCTAAAAGCATTCCAAAGGATATCATGGAAATAAATGTGGAGGATGGTGGACCTAATTGAAAGCCATATGTGATCCATATCATGATAACCTACCACCATGACGTTAGACCTTGTTTCCCACTTTCCATGATAACATAGAAAGTTCCAAAGGATAGATTCCTTACTAAGTTAGACATTCCCCTTTTTCTTGAACTTTCCCTTGTTCTTTAAGTTTCCCCCTTTTTCTTTTTAACTAATATCAGAATTATCAATTTTAGACAAAAGCAACCACTTACCCTTTTAATAAATTTAATCCTCCATTTTAATTTTTACTTTAATAATTAAATCTTGAATTTCTTACCCCCCCTTTTTGTTACATGTCTACTTAGTTTTTTTGTGTTCACATGTTCTGCTTATACCTAGGTTTTAATTTCACTAGGTTGGGCGATAGTTTTTAAGGGAATAATTAGTTTTTTTAAACTTTACTCATCAAATCATTCCTTTTAAGTCCAACTAGGTCCTATGGAGGCATAGTTTTCGAGGCACTAGGTTTATTAACTTACTATAGTTAAAATCACAACGTGTCCATCAGGACACACTACATGATATAAGGGTGCCACTTGCCTCTTTCTATTTTATTCACGTGACGTGCCCTTCAAGATGCACTACGTGGTCCAAGGGTGCCACTCGCCTCTCGACTGAATTTGGTAGACGTCAAACCCCTGGAGTCAATACTCTATCAGGTGATCTTGTGGGAGACTAAGGACCTCTAAGGAATAAGGACCCTGCCTTATTGTGCACCCCTTAGAATCATCGTGAGCGACTATCACAGTCTACCCTCATGGCATCACGGGTCTCTTGAACTAGGTAATCGTTAACCTACAGTTTGAGCCATGGCAGGAGTGCTTGTTGGCTGTGGCAGGGCTACTTCCACACCTATCCCTCAATGTCTCTGGTTATCATGTGTGACTCCTTTACTCCAAATGTGAGTCTAGTCGACAATCTATCGTCAGCCTGCATCCAACAACGAAACATTTTAAAGATAACAATCAACATCATAATATCTAATCACATGTACATATGTCACATCAACAACATTCAAAACCTAACAGTCCACTCCCTGACTTGATCCAGAGTCCAAGGAGTTTCATCGATGCCTCGACATCCTCTAACATCTAGAGTCCTGTACACTCAGGAGAAACCAGTCAATAACACATGTCGATGTAAATACAAAAAAAAATAGCATATCATCAGATCCATAAAATTCTCATAATCCTAATAAAAAAAACCAAGCATATAATGAACCGGATCACTTGCATGCAACTGTCCTCAAAGAATGAATCCTCTTAGTCCATGCAAGAGAGGGATGTTACATACACCCCCTCTTATTTTAAACTTCATCTCGAAGTTTCACAATATGTAAGTGCCGAAATAAAGTGTATCACAATATCATAGGTCTAGCTATAAAAAAAAAATGGAAATTGTTGATGCATATCATATGCGTCCTCCCAGGTCGCCGAGTGTGGACTATAGTTGTACCACTGGACCTTGACCTGATCTATTGTTCGACACTATAGTTGTTGAATGCAATGGTCTAGGATGCGGATTGGCTCTGCTGTGAGAACACCCTCATTTGAAACCTGCAAGGAACTCATGTCAATAACATGTGTAGGATCACTAACATAATGTCTCAAAACAAATACGCGAAAAACATTGTGCATACGCCTCAAAGAATCAGACAAGTCTAGTTGATAGGCCACGTGCCCCTTATTTTCCATGATCTCGAAGGGTACCATGAACCTAGGAGAGATTTTAGAACCCTTTCCAAACTTGATCGAACCCTTATGCGGTTTCACCGACAAGAAGACTCGATTTCCAACTACATAACTACGGTCGAAACGATGCGCATCGGTGTAACTCTTCTGTCGATCTCGCGCTTCCTTGATCCTTTGTCTTATTGTTTTCATTTGGTATTCCATTTATTGGATCAATTCTGGTCCCACCAAGACCCTATCCTCAAGCTGATCCCAACTCAAAGGCGTCTGACATGGTTTCCTGAAAAGAAACTCGAAAGGCGCCATCTTAATGGTTCTTTGATAACTGTTGTTATATGCAAATTCTACTAGTGGCAAGAATTGTTCCCAATGCTTTTTTTGGTCCATTACGTACATACGCAAAATATCCTCTAGAATTTGGTTTATTCATTTGGTCTACCCATATGTCTCCAGGTGATATGCAGTATTAAAGTTAAGTTGGGTTCCCAAGGCCTCTTGGAAACTAGTCTAAAATCATCATGTAAACACCGATCCTCTATCAGATATAATCCTATTAGGCATGTTGTGCAACCTCACAATCTCTCTCATGAAAACTCTAGCTATTTCAGGTGCCTGATATTTTGTATTCATGGGAATAAAATGAGCACTCTTCGTCATAGTGTTGACTACCATAAAAATTGAGTCTTGTCTCTTTGACATTAGTGGCAATCCAACAATTAAATCCATCTAAATGACCTCCCATTTTGATTACATAATAGTGTGTGGTTGTAGTGATCCTACTGAATGTATATGTTCAGCCTTCACTTGCTGACATTCTAGACATATTGCCATGTAGTTGACTATGTCTGCCTTCATTCCTTTCCAGAAGAATAAGGGTTTAAGGTCTGCCCTCATCTTCGTGACTCCAGGATGAGCCATGTACACTGCTCTAGGAGCCTTGTTTATGATCAAACTCCTCAACTCATCGTTGGTAGATACGCAAATTCGACTTTTAAATATAAATAATCCATCGTTGTCCACAATAAATCCCTCAAATTTTGGTACCATCATTGTGTTTTATTCAATAAAATCCTTGACCTCTTTGTACCAGTCATCGTCACGCTGTAAAGTTAGAATCTTTTCACATAGATCCTTATGAAGAGGCATCACCGAAAATATGCATGGTCTCTGACTCAATGCATATGTCACTCTATTCACTATTCCTTTTATGTAAGTAATCTCAAAATCCTACTCGCTAAGCAATTCTGACCAACGTCGGTGTCGCGCATTTAAGTCAGTTTGCATAAAGATGTGTTGTAGACCACAGTGGTCCATTTTTAGTTCAAATTTTCGTCCAATAAGGTAGTGTCTCAAACTCTCAAGGAATAAAAAATGGCTAACAACGCCAAATCATGCATTGCATAGTTCTCCTAATGCCTTGTCAACTTTCTCGATATGTAAGTGATCACTCGACCATCTTGCATCAAGACTCTGCCTAAGCCTTCTTTAGATGCGTCAATTCATACAAAGAAGTCTACATCTATGCATAGGACATTTAGTATCGGTGTTTTTTTCAACAACTCCTTGATCCTTTGAAAGGATTCTATGCATTTCTCAGTCCAAACAAACTTCTTATTCTTCTTTTTCAATTCTGTAATCGGATTTGCTATCTTCGAAAAATGCTCGATGAATCGTCGATAGTATCCCGCTAAACCCATGAATATACACACTTTTGGGACATTTGTTGGCACATGCCATTCCATAATAGCCTCTACCTTTGATGGATCCACAATGATACCTTCATCGGATATGACATGCCCTAAGTAGTGAGTCTTTGATTGATAAAACAAGCATTTAGACAGTTTCCCATACAATTTGTTCTCTCGTAGACATTGTAGTACCAAGTGAAAGTGCTCATCATGCTCCTCCATCGTTCGAGAATATATCAAAATATCATCAATGAATACTTGGATGAACTTGTCCAAGTATTCATGGAACACCTCGTTCATTAAGCTCATAAATACCCCAGGGGCGTTTGTCAATCCAAACGGTAAAACAATAAATTTGTAATGTATAAATCTTGTCTTAAAGGTGGTATTAGGGATGTCATCCTCCTTGATCTGTAATTAGTGGTACCCCAATCTCAAGTCGATCTTTGAAAACACTGTCGCGCCTTTCATCTGATCAAAAAAATCATCAATCCTTGGCAATGGATATTGATTTTTTATCGTTTCCTTGTTCAATTGACGGTAGTCAATGCAAAGTTTTCACGACCCATCCTTCTTCTGAATGAAAATAATAGGTGCACCCCACGGTGACACAATTCCTAGGTCCAACAACTCCTTCAGTTGCATTTCAATTCCTATAACTCCAAGGTCGAAATCCAATAAGGAGTTCTCTCTATCGGTTCAATTCCCAATTTTAGGTCTATGGTAAATTCTAATTCCCTCTTAGGTAGCAACCCTAGTAAATCCTATGGGAAGACATCCACAAAATCTCGTACTACTTGAAGGTTTTCTAGTCCTTCCACCACACCCTTTTCATTTAACGCAAGGATCACATAAATCTTGCATCCCTTGCGCATGATCTTCCATAGCTGGAAGGAAGAGATGAATCTCAAGGAGACTCACTGGTTCCAACCTACAATCACGCGTCTCTGTCCCTCATCATCGACCAAGCTCAATTGTTTCATCTTACAGTTGAGTATCGCCTCATGCAATTCCAACCAGTCCATACCGATCACGACGTCACAAGACCCTAAGATCGTGACATACAGGTTGGCCCTTGTGACAAAATCTCCCAGGTTAAGGATACAACCCGTAACCTTCCCTCCAACCTTTTGTTTGGCTCTCGAAGCCATTTCTACAAAGTTAAACTTGTCGTGTTCGACAGCCTTTACCTTAAATATTTTTAGCGTTGCACCAGAAATAAAACTCTATGTAGCACCAAGATCTATCAAAATACTAAGGGTCTGGTCAGCGAAGGTACCTGATGTCTCGAGAACAGTTGATTGGTGCTTTGCCTGGCGGTTATTCACCGCTACATGAACCTGATGGGCCTTGCCCAAATCGCCCATGGTAGTGGTTCTGGCTGATCTAGATGCCCCGATCCTCTCCACTGGGCAGTCATGTTGTTAATGTGGCTCTCCACATGTTCAACACCCTTTCTTCGGTCCAATACTCTTGGTACCCAAAGTAGAAGTTGACGGGCCATCGGCCTAGAACCCTGGTATGTTCTATTTAACATGCCTAAACTATTGTTGTTGTGGTCAACAATGTTGCTGGTATTATGGTCCTCTGTAAGGAGTCTGCTACTGAGGCACCGGTTGTCGTGGTGTAGTGTATGTGGATCCTCTCTAAGTGCCTCGAAATCCTGATGAATGTCTAGCAGGTGTCTAATGATGCAGCGCACCAGATGACACCTATCCCACTGGTCTCGCTGGAGTCTTGCTCTGATGCCCATTGATAAGATCCTCCTTTGCTATGAGGGCCTTCTGGACACCATCATGCAAGGTTTGAGGCATCAAAATCCTCACCTTTTCACGAATGCTAACGTTAAGTCCGAACACGAACTTGTTGACCTTAAGTTTCTTGGTATTCAGGTGCAAAGCATACTGAAGAAACTCCAAGAAATGGGCCTTGTACTTGGGCATCATACGGTTGCCCTGTCGCAAGGCGTTGAACTCATTGAGCTGACTCTCAATGAATTCCTCAGATAGATGCCGCTCTTGGAACCGTTCCTCGAACAGTTCCCATGACATGTCTTTGACTGCCATGTTCAATTGTGGTAGGAGCATCTTCCACCATAGAAGAGTGCTCCCCTTCAGTTGAAAGATCACCATGTGAATCTTCATGTTGGAGGTATAGTCACGAAGTGAAAAGCACATCACCATATTCTCCAACCACGCCTCGGTGGATGCATCATCCGGGGCACCAAAGAACTCAAGAAATTTGACCTTCTCGAGTTCACGGTGAATGATACCAGTACCAACCAGAGTGTGTGGTGGACCCTCAGGAGGTGTCGGTGCCCTGGCCTCATCTCTATCCAAACGAATGACCAATGCCTCAAACATCCTCTGAAAGGACCTCATCAACCCAACCACATCACCCACAACTATTTGTTCGTACCCAACAACATGTTCGTCTCCCTAGGAGTTAGACCCCTCAAGCGTGGATGTTACTAGAGGCGTCACACCTCCTCCCCTAACACCTCGTTGTTTCCTCCATGGCGTCCTCTAACCATGATTACCTACATGAATACAAACAGATTTAATTAGAGACATTTTATAATCAAGTACTCAATCAATGGAAGTCATAGTGATCCCAAGTCGCGGGTCGTACTGGCTCTGATACCATATGTACCAACCCCCGTCGTTATGACAACATGCGATGCATAACTAGTGCAATATGTGATTTTTTTTTTGGTGCGGGAAGAAACAACGACAACAGTCAATCAACATGACTCGACGACGAACACAACGAACACAATTCAGGCAACATACAAACATAACGACCTAGCATACTATCACATCAAGCAATTGGAAGCAACATACAACAATCAATCAGACAAAAAAGTAAAAACGACTACTTGTCCATCCTACCCTACAAGGTTAGGACCTCCAGGACACATAAGCAATGCTCAAGCCCAGGTTCCCATAGCTTTGACCATTCAAGGTCTCAAGGCTGGCGATTTTTTTGAGGAACAAGGAGGTGTCTACATCTCTCCCAACACAATCAATACCATTCCTACTAAGCTAAAAGCAACATCAATCAATCCAACGCAAAACCTTTAATGACAGAAGTAGCTAGAACATTCCTGGCGAGCACGAGACCACACATAGACATTGCAAAACATTCCAAACTCACTTACAAGAACAACATCATCCCCATAGGGAGGCACATGATCCTAAGCTATGTTTCATATGTGCTTATCGATCAATGCATGCAATGGCCCAATCATAAAGTATCATGTGGCCTCATTGCAACAAGGGCGCTAGGGACCCACACGCAACCCAATTAATATACACCTTCAACCAAATATAAAATCCCATGTGCCTGAAAACCAACTTGCACTGACATACATTATACGACATCGTTAGACAAAGGTGCTCTAAAAATCAAGAAAAAATGAATACAGGGTGACTATAATTAATACAATTGAGTTGACGCAATGACTAGATGTAAAGAATTAGCAATGTTGTAAAACAGAGACATAAAGTTGTAAATCAATAATGTGCAATATTTATTGATGATTTCGTGAGGAAACATAAAGTTGTTTCAACAATAATTTAGATAATTCATGAATCAACCATCATTATCTAATTATAGTAAGGACCATGACCATCATTTAAACATTTTAAAACTGTTATGTCCTACATTCAATTAAACTAATAGTAAAGATCTCGAATGACATTAACTAGGGTAAGAAAAAATACAACATCTAAAGGGAACTCCCAACATCCCTCAAAATGCCACAAAAAGGGCGAGGACTGTTGTAATATACCATCATCCATGTAATACACCTATACATTCCATACACTTAACAAGCGATAAATGAACTCACATTTAAACTTTAAAGTTGAAACAGAATATGCTCTAATCCTTTCATTCCATTCATATAAGCAACTAAATACATTAAGAGCTAAGACCATAGGTTGTCACTTATCAACTGGTGTCATTCATCAAGTAAAAAAAAATCTAAACAAAATAATTATGTTATGTTTTTGCAAGGCACCAGAAATGCAAGAGCATACAATGAATTTGTAATATGTCCATAGAGACAAAAGGAAGTTTCTTAAAATGGCTAACAAATAAATTTTGTCAACGATCACTTGGAATTCGCCTCCTAAGTAGATGCTACAAAAACTAATCTTCTTCCAAAGGGTGAACTAAATAGAGACCAATAATGCTACCGATATATTTAATTTAAAGCTGGATTAGAAACTACCCAATTAATATATTTATTGTTGTCAATAACAAATTAACACCTACAGTTTTAAATATTAACGCATACAATTTTAAATATTAACACCTACAGTTTTAAATATTAACACATCCATATCGCATTAACACATCCACATAGTTTTAAACATTAAACACATACAACTTTAAATATTAACACCTATAGTTTTAAATATTAACACATCCATACAGTTTTTGGCATTTGGCAGTCTTTTCCTTTCACTATGAAGGATCGTATATGTATTATAAAAACTGTATACAACAATAGTCACTCAATGAATTCATAATTTATATCCAATGAATCAAAATCAAGATGTATATAACTTATTAAAATAATTACAAGAGATCACCATAAATTTATGTTGGGCATCAGAATAGCAATTTTCCACTCGCTTGAACAAATCCAGGCAGTAATTAGATCAACAAAACACTGTAAATCACTCAAAAAATACACTATAAATCGATCAATAAATCGCTCAACAAATCACTATGTTCGCTCAACAAAATTACTATAAATCTCTACTGAAGGGAGGGGTTACAAAGAAAAACCAATTTTTAGAGCCCAACTCGACTACAACCAACATCCTAAAACCGTCATAGGAATTGAAACTGAATAAAATATTAGATTTAAATCATTACTATGAAAAGATAAAATAGCATCAACTGGAAATGCATTGATTTCTTCATCGTCATTATAATCTCATACAAAAGAAAATTTTAACTAAAATATAACAAAATTTAAATATGCTTATCGAATCCGAAGGCGATGATCCCGTAGACATTTTCCTGCTCATTTGCTCCGTCCAGATCCCACTTTTCAATCGATGAGACCTCATCGGTACCTCTCAACCAATGCTAGGGGTACTCTTCTTCCCACTGAGCTCCCCGAGCCACAAAGGGGCCATGCACAAAATACCAGAGAATGATAGCTCCCATCTCACCTCGCAAGGTCACGCTACCACTCGTTACCTGAGATGGGTATCCCAACTCCCACAAGAGAAACTCAATCAAGATAAAATTTCGGTAGTGTAACGTTATGCAAGCCAGATGTGATCCATAAACCTCCTCCACCATCCTTTTTATAGAGTTTTCAAGTGATTAGTTTCCAAAATCCTCATTAGTTTCTTTTTATTAAATTTAATTAGGAAAAACCTCCCTTGTACACATGTCAG
>SNQJ01S0232056.1:0-12402 GCA_010110895.2 Picea sitchensis
CAGCGGTAATAATTACCAACCCTTTTAAAACTTCAAGGGTGACTGCAACTGGTACTGCAACTGATACTGCAACTGATTCTGAAACTGCAACTGCAATTTAGGGTTTTATGAGCAAACCTTAATTTTTCAAACTTCAAATTTTGAAATTCTGATCCAGGGACTAGATGCGCTGAGCTGAGGCGAGTAAGCTGGTGCAGTCAGATTTCTGAAAATCCAAATTTTACCCCTTGAAACTGAGCTTGTGGAAATTTGGACTAGTACTTCTCGTACTGGTTCTAGTTTCCTGGTTTTTCTCATTTTCTCGTTTTCTAGTACCAGTCAAAAACTAGGGTCTGACTTTTCGGAGGCTCTGTGTCCATTGAAAAGGTGTGCTCAAGCTGCCAAAAGGTTCACTAGGGTAGGGCACACTTTTCTAGATGAATTTTAGGCAAAAAATCCTCTCCAACAAAAAGCCCTAATTTTCTTATATGGCAACAATGACGTTTTTACTTATCTAGTGAAAGGTGCTCTCATCAACTTAACTCTGATACCATGTTAAGTTTTGAGCTATTATTAAGTTTCTTTTCAATTTACTAGATAACAATAGCATAGGTAGGATCACTGAGAGAAACACAATCACAAGATACACAGCATTTATCCTGAGAAACCCTCATGGGGGAGAAAACCCAGCAAAACTTCCTTAATATAGATAGTCAATACAATGCCAAGACAATTAACCAAAACACTAGAGAATATCCAACACTGAGCAATGTGCCTCTATCTTCCTTCTTCTCCCAACTGCAGCTACCAAACTTGCGCACTTGTTGAGCGAATGAGTGAGTGAACAAATGAGGCGCTAGCCTCCTTTATTTATGCAAGTTGGTAGGCGCTGGAAAGGTGTCTCTTCACTGGGCAGGGCCGACTTGTCTTCTTAGTGTTTAAAACCATTTTAATTAGGCTTAAGGGCCGACTTCTTAATCTACGTAATATAATTAGGGTTTGACCAATCCGCAAAAGGGGATTTGGTCAATTACAATGCCCGACATGATCAATCCACAAAAGGGGATTGATCTAATGAATAATGACTCAATAATAAATAGAATACTCTTTGCAATTACAATATTTCAACAGACATGTGGCTTTGGGAAGCCTAACTACACTCCTCCTACACCAATGACTTGCTCCTAGTGTCAAAACTTCCCCTGAAGGGGTGACGTCACTTTGAATTAGGGTTTCTTTTTGTGTAAAAGTAAATTTTAAGTGAATTGTTTAAGATTATTTTGTAAAAGGGACAAGATTAGGGATGTTGACCCCTAGTCTTGTGGTTTACCCTAATATTATGTGGACAAACTATTTTGAAGACATTTTGTATAAATATAGATTGTAAGATCTCATTTCATAACAATAACTCTCCCATTGTGAAAAGTACTTGGCTGAAATTTTTGCCACCCTTGGTGATTTTGGTGTTTTCTCTTGTGGAATGTCTCTTTGTGAATGTCTTTTGGTGAATGGATGAGGAGTGATGTGCACCCCCTAAAGGCTTTCTCTCTTGAATATTGGATGAATGTTGCATGGTAACGAGGGTTTGTTCTCTCATTTTCTTGGATTAGGTAAGGAAAAATATGCATATGCTATTATTTTCTTGCTTGCTTTGGTAATTGTTGGTGGAAACCCTAGGGAGGAGTATGCTAGATACACCCTCCATCATTGCTTCATCTCTTTGTTAAAGGTTTTAAGTCTTTCTTTTTTGCAAGGGTTGCTAGGAGGAATATGAGTGTGTATACCCTCCTAGATTTACCCTAAGTTTGGTCGGCATACCCTAGGGAGTAAGAGGGTTTACACCCCTAGGGTTGTTGATCTAGCTTGTGCTTTAAAGACTCCATCACCCAACTTTAAAGGCACTAATCTGAAGTATTCTTGCATTGGAGAAACAAAATATTGCATTGGGAAACGTGATTTCTTGTCATATCAACTTTTTGCAACTTGGGTTGTGTTCCTTGTGCTTAGAGCACCTCTCAACCACTAGGGCATCCCCTCTAAAAGGGTAGTTCTTGTTGTTGTTACAAAATTGCATCTTCAGCCATTAGGACTGCAAAAACCCTAATCTAATTGTTTGAATAACTCTTTAATCAACCGTTGAAATTTACCCAAAGTTTGCACACTTATACTACTTGGTCTAGTGCACTTTTTGGCAAAGTTTGGAGGAGTTTTAGTGGCTGATTTTCTTGCTGTAATGAGCTGTTTGTTACAGCCATAAGGCTGATATATATTGCTGCAGAAAGTGTTTACAACAGCCTTACATTTTCATGCTAGTATCTTGGTCTTTAAATCTTGAGTTTCACTAGTGTTTAGCTAGTCTATCTCTTGTATCTTCCACTTGATTTCTAGCACTTAGATAGCAGCTTATTGTGCCATTTCATTGCTGATATATATTGTTACTAACAACTGCTATTAGGGACAGCAAGCTTAACCTGTTTGTCCAACTAATTATATTGCATCATATACTTGGTTTTCTTGTGTCTCGGGCAAGTACTTCACTATTTGCAGGTCACTCAACACATTTGGCAACCCTTTAATCTTCCCAAGACCTTCCAAGACCTTCATACCATTTAGAATTGATCTTTAGGGACATCCTCTTCATCTTCATTTTTTTCCATCTCATTTCCCCCTAGGGTCACTTGGATTCCCCCCTTGAGATGACTGCCTCACCTCTAAAGTGATGGGGACATCTTCCTAAGGTGACAGTGGGTAGGTGTACTCCTAGTTGCCGCCAATTGGTGGTTGGGTCGGTCTTTGCCCAACCTACAACTTGTGCGATAACAGGCCCACTTGGGAAACACTCCTAAACTAGAGGTACAATCCACGCAATAGGTCGCTTTGTCAACCCTCCCATACCTAAACTTGGCAAATTGTATAGGGTCTTTGAGCACTTGTTTATGTGATGAGGTGGTTTGGATGTACATGCTTAGATGGCTCTTTTATTGACTTGATTTACTTATCATGATGCATTTGACTTGAGATCCTTGGAGGGCGTATTCATTGTCTTTGCAGGACGTAGTTGGTGGAAAGATTTGGAGGAACAAGCCTAGCTTTGGCTTCCATGGGGCTTGAAGCCCACAGGTTGGATGCCATGGCCCATGCACCGAACGATGATGCTAACCTTTGCAGGCATAAGGAGACACCATGGAGGACCTAACCCAGCCCTTTGCTAGCCCAACAATTTGCTCTTAAGGCTAAAACGTCACTTTTGAGGAGCTTGATATCACCCTAGGGCTAGGGTAGTGGTGGTGGTGTTGTTGTTGCTTGACACTTGGCACGTTTTGATGGGAGAAAGCTTGGCTTGGAGGGGAAGACCTAGCGCATGAGAGGGAGGCCCAACGACTTCCACTTTCCACTCCAACGACTTGCAAAAGGTGCCAAAACGTCGCCCTAGAAGAGGGATGACGTCACTTTAGGGTTTCTTATGTGCATTTTTAAAGTTAAATTTGAATTTTATAATGTAAAGGGGCAAAGTAAGGGTTGTTGACCCCTTACTTTGTGGTTTACCCTAAAATTAAGTGGACAAACACTTTTAGTAGGGTTTGTATAAATAGAGATCATTTCTATTTCATTTCGATCATAGCTCTCCCATTGTGAGAAGACTAGTGGTTGAAATTTGCGCCCTACTTGGGAAATTTGGTATCTCTCTCTTGTGCAAATGATTTTTGGTGATATCTCTTGGTGAATGATTGAGCTAAGGTGGTGCGCACCTCTTGGAGACTTCTTCTCTTGCTTATGAATGGTCATTGCTTGGTGAACTAGGGTTTGATCCTGCATCTCTCTTGGAATTGGTATGGAAAATCTGCAATTGTTAGTTCTTCTTGCTTTTTCCATGATTATTGTTGGTTGAAAGTTGAAACCTTAGGAGGAGTATAAGTGCATACACTCTCCATTAAGCTTCATTTCATTTGCTAGTTTACAAGTCATTTATTGCAAGGTTGCTAGGAGGAGTACAAGGGTGTACACCCTCCTAGATATACCTTAGTTTGATTTGCATACCCTAGGGAGTAAGAGGATTTACACTCATAGGGATTTTGTTGATCTAACTCATACTTTTCAAGACTCCATTCACCCAAGTTTTAAAGGCACTAATCTGAAGTTTGCATTGGTAAACGTGATTTAGTAAGATATTGATATTGTTTAAGTTGGGATCTATTCTTGACGCTTTGAGGTTGCTAAGGACTCTAGGGCGTCTAGGTTTGCTTAGTCTTCTTGGAGCTACAACCAAACAAAAGCTACAGCCATTAGGGCTGCAGCAAATTACTCTCTTTTTTATTTATAACTCACATTCCAACCGTCAAAATTTGCTAGAAAGTTGCGATAATAATCTACTAGTCTCAACACACTTTTTGGGTGGTTTACTTGCTTGTTTTGTGGGTTGAAATTTTCTGTTGTAGAAATAGTTTGCTACAGCCATAAGGTTGATAATATATCTCTGCAATATTTGTTTATAACAGCCTTATTTCACTGCTAAAGTCTTATGCTTTCATACTTGAGTTACTCTAGTTATTGCTAGCTTATCTCTTGCATCATTTACCTAACTTTTAGCATCTTGTAGCAGCTTTAATAATCATTGACTTGCTGATATATATTTCTGTTGACTGTTGCAAATAGGGACAGCAAGCTTAACTTGCTTGTCCATTGGATTGTTTAGCTTGTATCTCGTCTTTTCTTGTGTCTCAGGCAGGTACAATCATCTTCTGCGGGTACTCAATTTCCTTGGCAACTATTAACCACTTCCAAGACTCTTTTCCAAGCTATCTTCCACTTAGTATCTTGACCTATAGGGGCATCACTTCTATCATATCACTTTTTGTGTCATTTACCCCTAGGGTCACCCGGGACTCCCCCCTTGTGTTGGATTCTTCCTTCACTAAAGCGAGGGGAGGGTTTATCTGAGGTGACAGTGGGTAAACTCTCCCACCATTATCGCCATCTTGTGGATTGGGTCGGGCTTTTCCCAACCTACATTTTGCACAATAACAGAGCCATTTCTTCATTTTCACCTTGGAATTTACTGCATAAGCTCTAGTAATCCTGGTCTAGGAAAGCCCCCCTTGAGTTGGAGGAGAGCCGGCCTAAAGTGTGAAGAGGGTTGGTGAGATGACATTGGCCTCCCTCTTAGTCCTTCAAGGCTTCACTTAAGCTTTAGGACTTTATCTCAAGAAGTGAGGGCTTGAAAGGTAACACAGAAAACAACTTAAAAAACAAGATAAGAAAACACCATGTCATACAAACCCTCAACAAGTAATTGATGTCATAGAATATTCCAATGAATAGTAGGAATTATTCAGTGCTTCCATCTTGTTTCAAGTTTACTGAAGCATCTGCATCAGCTTCTAGCAAAAAACTAAGAAGAGGCATCTTGTTTGTCAACCTTTACCAAAAGCTCCTCCACACGTTTTGACTCCCACTCAATTGGAAATCTGAGAGATTTGGGGGAATAGCGTTGTTGGTTTCACGTCCAGTATGGGAGTCATCCAGTGATGTGCAATATACAAGTATATTATGTCATTTCAGGTAGATTCAGTTTTCAAAGCAACCTTGAGGAATTGCCCCAAATCTTTAATGATGCCCTATCTTGAAGATACTCTGTAACATATCCCTGTGGCAGGATTCTATTCCACATTAATTATGTTTCTACTCTGTAGCTTGTTAGTGCATGCTGCAGCTTATGGAGTACATTGCTGAACTATCTGATATCTAGGACATCCTCTTTAATGGTTTCATAGCACGTTGCTAAACTTTCCAATATGCAACACTAGCAATTTGTTACAAGTTGTCAAGGACCTTCGATAGCATCATAAGGTTGAGGCACTTACTGGTCAGCCATATATTTTCTTAGTAGTTGCTATTACATGCCCTAAACTGTGGTCCTTTACCAACAAAAGGCTGCTGACATTAATGCTTACCTGTTGGATGGTACAGTATCCAATGATAGCATTGATAGTACCATGTTCTTTAAACCTCTTGATGTGTGTATCATTGAATTGGTCAGGAAGATAGAATGGTTGCATTTTTCTAGCAGTTGTATTGTCTGTATGGTGGAGTAGTTGGTTGGTAGATGAATTCAAATACAGCTCATTGAATCAAAGATGAACGGCACCTGTCTCCTCATATTAAATCCCTCATTTTTTATATGCTACTGATTGCAAATAGACAAATGTTACATTTCCACGTCGATCCATCTTATATATTATCCTGATTACTAACATGCAAGTTAAAGCTAAGCACTATCCACATAGACATGGACTAGCCAATTACAGAGAAAAACAAGAGCGATGGACGTTGGAACAGCCACACAACTTGATCAATGAATTTTCCATTTAATTTTACTGATGAGCAATTTAGGGCTATGCTTTTGGGAATAAGGGCCCAAAAAGGAGCACCTTTGTATTGGGACATATATGATGTGTCAAAGTTATGATGACATGGTCTCAAGAATAAAAATGCCATGTAATTAAGGGGAAATCAAAAATATTACTAGACAAATGGATGGAATGGAATAAAATAAGATGAACAAACCTGGCGTGGGAATGTCAAAGGCCTTTGACCCAAAGCTTGTGGGTTACCAACATTTGTAAAAATAATCTGGAACACAATGAAACAAAAAACTTTAATCCTAATAATGTCATAAACTTCAGAAATTCTAAGTAATAAATAACTGCCAATCTGCCAGAAAATAACACACAGCTGAAACACAGAAAAAGATAAAATCAACTTCTTAGAATAGATTAAAGCACACAATTAATATTTATTATAATAAATATTAGAATGGATTTCAAATCCGTCAATAGAAATTTATATCCACTACAGTGTTGAAGCATGAGTACAATCCAAAAACCATGGTTGCGTAACAATATCATGAACATATACAAATTTTGGAAGCATAGACCATCAAGAGAAAGTATGGCTCCTACGATATTCAGAGTGGGACTTAGAAGCTTAATGGAAACCCACTGATCTCTATGTGTAACTGTAATTCATGTATCCCTCTGTATCATAGATTCATAATACGAAAGTTTTTATTTACCAAAAGAAATTATCACGCGCATACAAATGCTGCATAAACTGAGAATTCAAATGTTTTTTTTATAGGATAAATTTGGTCTCCTATTTTCCTTTTAGAATATATCCCAGTTCTGTCCCTGATAAGTATTATTGGTATTCGGTGTATGTACATTTTTAAGCTTACCGTCAATGCAAAAGGAGAATAATTCTACACAAATCAAAATGTACCTCCTGCAAATTCAGAAAACACTTTTATCTTATATTTACATGAAATTTAAAGAGGTTGCTTCTCAGCGCTGAGGCCAACTGGGTAGACAAACCACTACAAACCTCATAGGCCAGCATGTTGGAAGGATAGTACCATGAGCTTAAAGCTCTGATAGAAGCAGATATCACAAGACAAGTAAATCAAAAGCCGGAGGTAGAAGAACCACCACAAGGCAGATCAGATTTCGTTAATGGACATGATGGGGCAGCAAGGCGTGATTGTGCCGGTAGTGTCGATTCACTAGAAAAAACCACAACAACTGCTAGCGAAGATGATTTAGAGATGATCGGGTGGGAGATATCATGTCAACAAGGTGAATGTCACAACCAACCAACGAGGTGACCATTGATGTTTTGTTCCCATTGCATTGAGGTAGGACATCCTAGGGCTCTTCCCTCTTGCCTTGGCCAAGCTTTGAGATCACCTTGATAGTACTTGGATAGTATTCCTAGAGACCAATCCCCTCATCCACTCTTGAAGAAGCCTTCTTAGCCCTAGCCAACGCTTGAGAGGCAATCCTCTTAGGTGCCCTCAACATTGTCTCATCTTTAAACCTAAGTTTCACCTAGAATTGTGTAGGGGGGCCATAGCCCTTTCTAGGCACTGGTCTATTAATTTCTTCGACCAAAAAATCTATAATAAAAAAAAAATCCTTTCCCTTTTTCTTTTTTATTTTGCAATCTAGGGTTTGAATTTGCTTGATCGATTAATCTAGGTTGCTAGATCTAAGTTTATTTTCATAGCTATATCTTATCAAGCTTGGGTCTCTCTCTCATGCTGATTAGTATTTCAGGATTTATCTTTAATGTTGGCATGACCTAGGGTATCGATCCTTTTCATACTTGCTAAATCTTTGAATCTAACCCTTAATTGAACAAAATAAATTTAAGGTGCTTGAATTGTGATGTTTCCTATTGAGTTATCATTGATTATGCTTGGAAAACACAAGTCAAATGCTAGTTTTGTTCTTGCTTCATGATCTGTATGTTTGAAAGGAGTAAATTGATGCTAAAATAAGGTGAACGATCTGATTAACAAGTGAAACGATTTGTCCCTTTTAGGCTGGGCATCTAAGGTTTGAGCCTACAGTTTCAGATCTGAGTCTATCTGTGGTGAGTAATGGCATAATAACTCTCTTAATGTGAAACTTGAATGCTTGATACATCTCTTATGTTGTTTTTCTGGCACTTATGATAAAAAATCTGCATAACTAGTGAAATACATGTCTCTGATGCATGATCTTTTGGCAAACGTTTTGACTCATTTATGATGTATAACACATCCTCTAGTAAATTGATGCAAGGAATGATGGAACGCTTGGGTTTATAATGATTACATCGCACTAAATTCATCACTGTTTAAGGGTTTTACACTGGTTCATTTCAGAGTTAATGGTTTCTTTCTATGAATGGCAAGGCTATTAGTGCATGATCTAAACACTTGAACAGTCAAAACATTTCACTGTTAGTTTTCTCTGTTTGCAAAATCATATCCACCAGCATTTGGGGTTTACACTTCATCTTCAATACATAACATAAGTGATTGAAGTCTGGTGTATTTTGGTGGCTCTTGAAGGCTGTAAAAACAGTGTCCATTTGGCATAACCCTAACAAGATCTAAATCTGTCTTGATACATAAAATTTGGGCAACGTTTGAGCATAAAATACATCCTAAGTTTTTCCTCAACTCAATCGATACAGCATATTGTGGAACGGCTTGGTCTTTAGGGCCAACGTCTCACCATTTTATAGACTGTCTCAGGGATTTACTTATTGCAGAATGTTTGGTCTCTTCTATGCTTGAATGATAAACACTCTTAAACACTCATATAATTTCATGAATGCAAGTGAAGTCCTCGTGTTTCAACTCTTGGGCACTTGTGGTAATGGTTTACAGATCTGTGTAATAGTTGAATTCATGTTTGAAATACACCACTTTTGAGCAGCATTCTAACTTATTTAACATCTTAAAAATTCCCTTAAGAGAATCAATGCAAGAGACATGGAAATTTGGTTTATGATGCTGACGTCTCATTGATTTGAGAGTTGTCTTGAAGTGTATTTGCCTTTTCTCTGCATAAGGTGTGTTCTCTCTCAAGATCTGAAGTGATATATATCATGGACAAATATAATAATATACTCAACCATATCGCTGATGCAACGCACACAGTTTATATGGTGCATGAGATACTTGGATACAGCTGAGATATTTTGTTGTTTGACCTCTGGATGTGATAGTGATATTCTGCTCTAATAGGCTGTAAGAAAAGTCCCTTGACTGTGGTATCCTTTATACTTTTGAACACTGTTGATGAACAGATGTGATCACTATTTGTAATAGCATAATTTCATCACAGTACGGCACACTCTAAATCTGCTCTTCTCATAATAACAAACCTGTGGTAATGTGCTCTGATGTTGTTAAAGGATCACTGTTTTGATGGTTGTAATCTGCTCTAAATGTACAGTGGCAAATGAGTTTTAAACACTGGCATATTCACTATTTTTCTAAGTGTTTTTCACACATGGAATGATCACTGTTTGCATCATACGATTTCACATTCCAAGCACACAAGGGATCTCTGTTCTCATGTTTAAGAATGTACATTGAATATCACTTTGGAATGATATAAATCTGCTCGCTTTGAATGGTATAACTCTGCTGTCACATGCTATAAGCCTGCTGTCCTCATCGTTCTATAGAAACAGCAGTACATTTGGTATTATCTTGGCATATCATTCTTCTGGGCATACAACTCTTGATGATAGTAAAAAGTCTCTTAATCCTTGATGCTAATGATGAGATGGATGGTAGATATAATTGCATGATCACATTGTGCAATTGAACACATATTTCACACTTTGATGGCATTTCATGGTACATGGTTAATTGAGCAAGACTTGTTTCTCACCTTCCAAGCATAATCTTGGGTAAGCACATTTGTCTAAGTTGAATTCATTTGAAGCTTATTCACCATTGATGATTTAATCCACCTACTCACACGCTCAAGCTTGTTTTGTATCCTTGAAGAGTGGGTAGAGCCAATTCACCTAAGTCTTAAATCAAGCCAAGTTAGAAAAGCTTCCCTTCTGTACTCAACGATCTAACTTAGCTTGACCTTAGAGATTCCCCACTTGACTAGGAAACCTTTCCTGAGTCTGAAGTGCAGGGGAGAATTGGTGAGGTGACAGTGGCCAACCTCCCGAGTTCCACAAAGCTAGTACCCATCTTTGGGACTTAGCTAAGGTGCCTGGTTTGTATGGTAACAGGTCCCTGCCAAGATCATAACAGAGAATGCTTGAACATTCAGGTCCATTGAATTGGTGAGTTCTTGTAGTAATTATAAAATAATTCTTTCTCACTCATCAAATTATTATCCCGGAGGGAATGGATTTGCAGAATCCAACAACACAAATTTATTGAAGATTATAAAGAATACCCTTGGTGACAATGAAAAATGTGTTAAATTATGAGCTTGATTTAAGATCTGTAAGTAATTCTTTAAATTCTGACTTTTCTTAACTTAATATGATTCATAAAATAGAACAGCAATAACCATAGATTTACCAGCATGAATATTCACAACACATGTACCCTGGGGAAACCCTATACAGGGAGAAAAACCCCAGCAAACAATCTCCTTTTATTGCAAATAGAATGTATGATCACTTACAAAATATCCACCATGAAATTCTGCTCTTAAAGAGCTTGCCAAGATGACTCTGACCTGACTGTAAGACCTGTAAACACAGCGACACCTTGTTGTCCTTTCTCTGCTGAAATATACCAGCACTGTTACAAGATGCTTGCTGTCCTTTTCTGCTGTCTAGCACCAGCACCGATACAGGATGCTTGCTATCCTTTTCTGTTGTCAAGCACCAGCACTGAAACAGGATGCTTGCTGTCCTTTTCTGGACTGATATACGCTGCCCTGATATGCTACCTTCTTATACTGATATATATGCCAGCACTGTATGAAAGCACTTGCTGCCTTCTACTCCTTCACCCTCACGCTGCATAACATTATGTGTGGAATGAGGGTCGACCTCTGCATATAAAGGCGTAGAGAGGAGGAGGGAGAGGGCTCGAAATAGTAACTTGATTGCATGTTTATCATAACTCGACTTTACACTTAAGCTTGAAATAGATCTTGGACATGACTTCACTTAGTTCGAATTTAGAACTTGACTTGAGACTTTAGTTAGGAATACAACTCGCCCTTGTGATTTGGCAATGCATGGCATGCCAACTCAACATGCAACTCGACCTTGACTGAACATGCATGTGAACTAACTCAACATGCACTTGACATTCATGCATGCAGCTTGTCATGCATACAACATGCAACTTCAACATGCATCCATGCAGCTTGTCATGCATACAACATGCAACATGCATGTATGCAACTATGCAATTATGTATGTATGCAACTATGCAATTTATGCAACTCGACTTTTACAACTTGACCTTTTACAACTTGGGATTAACAACTCATTCAACTTGACTCTTATACAAGGCAATTCGAATTTCTTCATGGTGGATAGTGTTACACGTGCCAACGCACTAGATCAATGCATTTACATCATTTGCAATATAAGGAAGATTGTTTGTTTCTAGCTCATAGGAATTGTACATTCAACCTAACTTTTGCTAGACACCTTGACATTTGCTCATGGCTGACAAGGCTTGACTAGGCTCACAGAGGTTGTACGTTCCCCCTAACTTTTGCACTACTTTGTCTATGCTCACAGAGGTTGTATGTTCCCCTTAACTTTTGCACTAGACTGTCTATGCTCACAAAGGTTGTATGTTCCCCCTGACTTTTGCATTAGACTTACATCTTGGCTCACAAGATCACATAGCATCTTGTTCGTCCTAAGTTTTGGTTTGACTCACAGAGGTTGTACATTCCCCCTAACTTTTGTCAATACCTCACAAGACTGGTTGATTCTCCAAATCCCCCTGGCTAGCCTCAGGGTGGCCCATCTAGCCTTGTTGAGATTTGGGTACCTTGGAAAGTGGTCCCCTTGTGTTTGTGAGCTTCTAAACACATGAGGGAAGTACTTTGTACCTTGTACCATGTACTTTATGTCTAATTTCACTTT
>SNQJ01S0232057.1:0-14149 GCA_010110895.2 Picea sitchensis
AGGGTGAAAAGTGTTGCAAGAGAAAGGCCCTTCAAACCCTAAAAGTCAAAACCCTAGGTGTAGAATCAACTAGGCCTAGGATGTCTTCTTTATTCATTTTACGTTCAAAAGCTAACTCAGAAAAAGGATGACTAGTGTAGCAACGGCTAGGCTATATCTTCCTTAATCAATGGCTAAAACAAGTTTCTCAATTCTAGGGACTTATAGAAAGGACCTACTTGTGTGCTTGCTACCTAGGATTTCAAGATTAAGCAATATAATAGCAATGTAACAATAAATTCAAGAGATTTAACCTGCAACCATTCATTTAAGAAGTTCTACATGAGAAATAGACTTACAAATCATGAAGAGAGCTTATAAAACCCTAGTTGTAAACCTTCCAATGAGAGAAACACCATAACATGCCAAGAACAATCCTCCACAAGAGTTGCGCCTCACTTCCAAAATCCAATATACCAAGACAAAAGACTAAAAATGATCTCTCACAAGAGAGTGAGTTATCTTATTCTTTAAAATGAGAGGCAACGTCCTCTATTTATACCAATAAATGACCTTTTAATTAAATTTTAGGTCATTAAAATAGCCAACAAGGCTTACTAACAATTTTACATTGTTTTTACATTAATCTGCTAGAAAATGTCATAATATGAGCTAAAAGGGGGACATCAAGCCCCTCTGAGGGAGACGTTGGCCCTTTTTGGGAAAGCACAGCATCCAGAAAACCAAACGTTGGCCCTTCTAGGGATCCTCCAAGCTGCCACACGTGCCAAATGACCTCAGTACCCTGCCACACACTCCAGACAATGTCCATCTCTATCAGGTGACGTTCTGTTCATCAAAAGCAAACGTCCCATCTGCAGTGGGTGATTCCCCCTAGGCCGGTCTCTGCCAAAGTGTCCTAGGTGGAACATCCTTCTTTCTTCTCGTGCAATGGCTCATCATAACGTTGTCCTACCTCTGCCATACCAACAACCATCTGATGGGCTCTTCATCCCCATGGAGGTCTGAGCTAATCATATCCCCATGTGTACTGGTCCACTAGTACCTGTCCGTCGGGTATGGTCCTGCACATCAAAAACTACGCTCTCCATGGGCTCATCAGTCCTTGGTATCATAGCAATGTCAATCATGTTTCATCATTAAATTTATCAAATACATGCATAAAATCCCTAACATATCATCTAAGATCTCAAATACATTACACTGATCTACTATACAAAATCGAAGAAATATATAGAGCAACCTATTGGGCCAGTATCCATAAGAGAAGGAAAGTTTCCACAGAAGATCATTCAAGCCATGTACATGAAGTGATATGGTTTTAGGGATGTCCAGTCATAGTAAGACCAGAGGTAGGTGTTGTTTGTGGGTGCCTTTGTAGGAGGTGAGTTGTACCCATCATGGATGCACTTTTTCCAAGCCCCTTCATTGCCTTTATTCTTTAATTATTTCTTTTCTTTCTTTTTTACTTCAAGGTCTGACCAGAGGACACTGCCTTAGCATGGTGACCAGAGCTGACAGTGTTACCCACTAGTATTTTCGCAGAAATGATAAGGTTGGCTCGTGATGAGACCCCCTTTCCCTTGGCCATCCAACCAAAGGTCATTGCCCTGGCGTGGTGACCAGATAATGGAAATGTCATACTGCTAGATACCTATGAACATAATGGGCCAACTCGTGATGAGACCTCCCATCCTCTTGGTTAGGTCTTGTTTTTGTTATTTTCTTTGGGTCCCTTTTGTTTCTTATAGAGTGGCCTTTTATTGCCTTCTCGGGGATCCCTGGGCAAAGCATCTCTAGGTTTTATTTCCTATGGATTTTATCTTTTACTAGATTCTTTTACCCCCTGGGCCTTTAGCCCCTTATTCCCACAAGACAAAGTGTAACCCTCAAAGATCATCCTAATGGCCGGACTAAGGGAATGGGATGGATGTATGGGAGATAAGATGTAAAGTGATAGAATGGTGGGAGCGGACGATGGCTCTACAAATCCCCCCTGGTGGCTAACCAAAACCCATAAATACAAGCTTTCTAGGGCACCCCATTAATCCCCCCAACAATGGTCAAGTGNTTGTTATTTTCTTCGGGTCCCTTTTGTTTCTTATCGAGAGGCCTTTTATTTCCTTCTTGGGGATCCCTAGGTGAAGCATCTCTAGGTTTTATTTCCTATGGCTTTTATCTTTTACCAGTTACTTTTACCCCCTGGTCCTTTAGCCCCTTCTTCCCACAGGACAAAGTGTAACCCTCAAAGGTCATCCTAATGGCTGGACTAGGGGAATGGGATGGATGTATGGGAGATAAGATGTAAAGTTATAGAATGGTGGGAGCGGACAATGGCTCTGCAGATCCCCCCTGGTGGCTAACCAAAACCCATAAATACAAGCTTTCTAGGGCACCCCATTAATCCCCCCAACAATGGTCAAGTGGACTAGTGTAAGATCCAAGAAGTTGTCAGAAATGTAAGGAACCTGATGCATATAAGAAAGTTATAATGATCAAACATGACACATACCATGATACCTTGGACCAATTACCTCATGGAGCAAGAGTCTTCTCTGATGCAAGCCCAAGCCAATGGTGATGGAAGTTGTTGCTGCCAACAGGACAAGGCTGGTGAAGAAGAAGAAGGATGGGCCCTCCAGGGCTATGCTCAGGTCAATCCTGCTCTTGGTACTCCATGTCTAGGACCTGTGGGCCTTGAGACATGATCTCTTAGTTATCCCTAGAAAACAGGGATAAGACTGAAAATTTCAAGGTAAGACTGAAAATCATCAGAAGGATAAGGTACTAGGTCATCCTTGGTTTTTTGAAAGGTACGGGTAAAAATCTCATCTCCTTGTTGCCATCGGTCAGAAGTAATCTGTTGTGACAATTGCAAGGGCAACAACTGGAAATGACTCTCAGTGTCATAGATGGGATCCAGGTCATAACAAACTATATCCCACCTACGTCTCCCAATATGTATGAACTCATCAATGTTATCAACAGTGTCACTGCCCGTGTCATAACATGCAGGGTTTGAAACATTTGAAAATTCATCCTCCTCCTCCTCTTCATCGCAAGGTAAAGCATCATCAAAAACTAGGGGAGAAGGGTAACTTACTGTTTCTTCTCGCACAGGGACTTCGAGGACTTCGGTGTTTTCAGCATGTGTTATTGTTTCATCCTCATGGATTTCTTCTTTGTCTTTGATTGTACAGCAAGGGGCATCATCTTTTCTCAAAGCTTTCTTTTCCCCCTCATCTTCTGAATCAAGGAACACGATATCATCGAAATTCTGGAGTGGAAAGTGTCTAACCTCATCTTCACTTTGCTGTACAGGAGAAACAAGTTCTTGGATGACTTCATTAGAGGGAGGAGCACGGGTGGATACTTCATCATCTTGCTTAGGTTCTTGCTCCTTAATCACATCCTCATTCTGTTGGTCGAAAACTTGTTCCCTTCTCTCTTGTGTATCTTCAACAAAGGTTTCAAGGGAAACTAGTTTTATCAAGCTAAGAGTGTCCATGGTGGTACCATTGATTCCAAATGAGAGGAGATTCTTTTCTATCTGAATGGCCATGTTGTGAGCTTCTGCAAGTGTTTTCGGATTCCTTTTATTTAGGAGGAAGCTCAAATGCCCCTAAAGTCCATTAGTATAGAGATAAACGAGGTACTTGCCTTTAGGACGATGGCTTTCAGGAATCTGGTAAAACAACTTCTGGAACCTAGGCCCGAAAACTTTGACAATCTCATAACCTACTTGTTTTATGCCTTCAAGCTCTTTTAGCAATGATTGTACATCTTCCGATTTCAAAGCTCACCTTGCAAGGAAGATCTCTTCAAAATGGTACATAGATATGATGCTGGCTGTTGGAAGGTTATCATACCATTTTTTAGCCTCTCCATGCAGAGAGGAAGAGAAGAGTTTCATCACTAAGTCTTCAGCTTCGTCACTAACAGGGAGGTATTGAAAGAATTCACAAAATCTGCTCATGTGATAATCAAGACTTTCTCCATCAAGGCCAAATAATCTAGGGAGAAAATTCTTATAAGAGAGAGGCATTTTCCTGGGATATCCTGGGATTCTACTCATATCCAAAGGTCTATAGTTTCATGGATCCCATTGTGAAGTCATAGTTGGCTTCGTCATTAGTGGAGTCGCCAGATAGTTTTCTTGAAACTATCAAAGATAAGGGAAAAAACCCTAGTGGAGTCACCAGGTAAAATTGTAAGAATAAGGCATCTATAGGCAAGGCTTACCAAAAGATTTGTCATTGAGGAAGATTGACTTAGTGTTCCCTGGCAACGGCGCCAAAATGTTATCACGCAGTTTGTAGTTTAGGTCAAATGGCTAAAGGATAAGGGTCAAACTGGCGTAACAGGAACCTCCCCACCCAATGTCACCTTGATGGGGGGCTCTTTCTATTTAGGGAGGTTAGCCCAGGGGAGACGTCCCTGGTAACCTGGGGTTTGAGAGGCAAAGAGTAAAGGTCAAAAGTTAAGGTTATCCCTCCTCGCAGGTTACCACCAATATCAGATAATCCAACTAATCATCCAATAAAGAAATGAATTCCTTGTTGAGAACACCTGCCTGGAACAAGACAATAATAGTACTATATGTATATTTGTAGGCTATAATTCAAAAGGTTAGTACTTCTTGATTATCTGATTTCATTCAAAAAAAAGAAAAGTAACAGATAAGATGAGTTCAACGTTTTACTAATTAACCACTAAAAAATCACCAATTCATCAATATCTATCACGGGATAACCAATACAAAAGTATTATCAATCAAAAATAGCTTAATAAATGATTGACGTCATCATTAATTGCTGAGTTAGAAGGGTTGTTGCATCAGGTATGACGTCAGCCCTAGTTAGTGGCGTTAGGGTTAGTTAGGGTTTCAAAAATTAAAGTTTTAGAAGATGAATTTGCACACTTCAAGCTCAATGTTGGAAAGAATATCAGTGCCTTAGGGTTAATGGAGTCAAAGTAAGGGCAAAATATCTCAGGAGGATTAAAATTTAAAGACTAGAAGGTTAGGTTCTATGGTGCTGCAATGGCAGGGCCCTAGAATCAAAACCCTAAGGGAAGGAGGTTCATTCCGGTGTTGCTTAAGCAAGGCCTCATGCTCCTTCCTCTTTCTCTAAATACTCTTGGCAAAACCGCTAACTTCAAAGTACAGATCTAAGGGAGAAAAGTGTTGCAGGAGTAAGGCTTCTCAAACGCTAGAAGATTAAAACCCTAGGTGTAGAATTAACTAGCCCTAGGACGTCTCCTTTCTTCAACCTATAACTTTAAAGCTAACTTAGAAAAGGGAAGATAAGTGTAGCAACGACTAGGCTATATCTTCCTTTATCAATGGCTAAAATTGTTTCTCAAGCATGGGGACATATAGCAATGACCTACTAGTGTGATTGCTACCTAGGGTTTCAAGATTTAGCAATATAATATCAAATGTAAGAAATATAGCCTACAACCATTCATTTAAGAAGTTTTACATGAGAAATTCACTTACATATCATGAAGAATGCATAATCAAACCCTATTTGTAAACCTTCCATGAGAGAAACACCATATATGCCAAGAAGAATCCTCCAAGAAGAGGCCATCCTCCAAGTAAACTCATCTAAACTAGTAGATTAGCAAAGTGTTTGACAAAATACCACAACCAGAAAAGTTTTAAAAAGACATCAAAACTGTGATGTTCCTGGCATATTGGCTTGGGATCATTACAGTTGTATCAGAGCTTAGATTCCACCCAACCAGTGGGAATTAGCACATGCATGCAGAGCTGTAATGTCCCCCACCTCTTAGAGAGGTGATGAGGAGACTCAGTGGCCTGGGCACCCCCACTAGGTCATAGTCTTACACTGAAGGGGTAAGTCAATGAGGCTAAAGTTATATTTTTAAGTTGACTTAAGAAAGGAAAAGGGATTAAGGGTAAAATATAACTCAACATAAGAATAGAAGATTAACCCTGGGAGTTAACCTAACTCAACAGAGAATTAGAAGGAAAACGTATAAGTAAGAGGTTGGGGCGCACCTATTATTCATTCTAGTTTGTATTAGCATTTTCTATTGCTCTTGAGCATTCAGTTTGGGGGTTTTGTTGTACAAACCCTTGTGAGAAACTTAGTGGTGAAATATCCACTCACCTTGTTCCACAGCTTGGTCTCGGGGATGAAATATTCGTCCACACCATTCTAGTCTCATCTCATCTCCATCTAGCGCAATAGAAGGTAGCAGGTCGTACTATTCTTGTGATTCCAACAAGGGCGCACCATAGTCTAGAGGGAGGTTCGATCCAGATTATCCAGAGGGCATGGGGCCATTCCGACACTTGGGTTTTGTCTACAGGGGCATGATCATCAGTTTGAGGACTTTTCTAGAGGGTTATCATCATCATATAATTATCTGTAGATTGGGATGTCTTGGAGCCATAGGGGATGTCCTGTGATTCATAAAAACTCAGATCTAGAGAGATCTGCTTGATATTTGGTTCTGAAACTTCTCACACAGGATTTTCATAGCCCGATCTATATTCTTGGAGAGTTTCATGCCATTTGGATGTGTATTGCTCCTAGAACGAGTTGCATTGGGGTTTCATCTATTCAGGAGGGCACAATTCCTTGAAGAGATCCAGCAGTTGGAGGGGTTGGACTTGGACGTTGGGCTTGAAACTTCAGGAGGAGGTTCCCACTACCCCGATCTATCATTGGGCCGAGTTTGGGCTCATTCAGAGCATCTTTCCATCATGGCTGAATTCTTGAGGGTTTCAGTCTTCACTTGGAGCGTGACACTCTTCAACTAGAGGGTTTTGACATCCAGATGTGCTGGGTATTCGTCTTCATTACTTATTCAACCTTTGGAGGCTTCTTTTGTATCGACAGAGCATTTTGTAGCAGCTCATATCTCTTGATTGTATTACCATCTGAGGTTTATGCCAAATCGTCCATCTATTGTATTGATTCTGCATAATAAAAAGGTTAGATCTTGCTTGTGCTTCTATATCTTGATTTTGTTATGATCTTCATGCGTTGGATGAATATTGTATGCACTTAATAACTCAATAAACACCTGCACATCAATAAATCAGTAGTAGTTAGTGATACAAAGTGAAAAATTTGGCTTGGGATCATTACATTGGTATCAGAGCTTCGATCCTCCAAACCCGTGGAAGGATCGGCGCATGCAAAGGTATAGCGGTATCTTTATGGGTCGAAGGAAGAAACCCAACAACGAAACAGAGGCTGAGATGGAAGGATCAGGAGATGACCATGAGGTTGTAGACTTGACTCTCATAGCAGCGGAATTTAACAAGTTCCAACAATCTGTCAACTGCACGAAAAGCACATTGGTCCGATATTTAGACGAATACCATGAAACCAATAGGAAGGGACAGGCTGAGCTTTCTGAAACATTGAAAAATTTGACGAGAACCTGCAGATAATGAACCTGAACCAATCCAAGATAAATGCATTTCTAATGGAAATGGCACATAAGGGGAAATACCATGATACTTATGGGCATAAGGAGGCTGGTGGATCCGGTGGGATCCATGAGGAGATCAGATATAATCCAGAGAACACTTCCAGATCCGTAGGGAGTTTGGAAGGAGACACGCTCCAAGGTCAAATGGGTAGGGGGATCAATTCAAGGAGATACATACCCACATTCACATATGAACAACCTTGATGACATATAAGTGGCAGAGCCAACCCAAGATCATATATGCCCACATTCACAGATGAGCTAGGGCAATAGGAATTGGTTGAATATTTTGTGGGACAATTGACAAGGAGAACCAATGATTACTACAGTTTGGATATGAAGATCCAAAAACAGATGTCCCTAAACCAGTATTGTCAACTCAAGTTCAAAAATGAACCCAGGACGAACAACAAGGGCAGCTTTGAGTTTGAATGAAGAGCGGGAAAAATAGAAATTCCATACTTTGATGGTACAGCCAAGATGACAGCTCAATCTTGGGTACAAAAGTTGGATACATATCTGCAACTCAACCCCATGAGGGATATGGAGGCCATCAAATTCGCCAATATGTACCTAGATGGCAAGGCTCATGACTGGTGGTATCATGGACTCATCACACTCGGCCACAATCAGATTGTATCCTATATAGAGTTCGCTCAGAGGCTCAATGATAGATTTGATCAAGGAGATCCTGAGCTACATTTCTGGGAACTTACCCAACTCAAAAAAATAGGTATGGTTGAGGTATATATTGATGAATTTCGGAGATTGGCAGTTATGGTACAGCATATGTCTCCAACAAGGCTCATGATTCTTTTCAAAGAAGGGTTGATGGAACCCTTGAAGGGTTGGGTAAAGGACTTTAAACCCCACAACCTATAGGAGGCCATTTGGAAGGCGAGGGATTTGGGGCCAGCTGCGAAGCCTAGATTCATACCCAGACCACCTCTTAACAATGGAGGAAGAGATCAAAGACCTCCAATGAATCAGGGGGGATGTGACCCAAAGGGGTTTGACAAGGGTCATGGTAGGATAGAGGACAATGCCAGAAGGGAAATGAGGAGAAAGAAACTCTACTTCGCTTGCAAAGAACCATTGAAATCTGTCACATAAGTGCATGGGACATGGCCAGGTTCACTATATAGAAGTTACCTCGGACAATGAAGAGGAGGAAGAGTATGGTTAGATACAAAACAATGAGGCCGAAACTGCAGAGACAGGAGAAGTGGAGGTTCCAAAACGTGACTGTGCAGCTAGAGAGAAGGCTACCTTGGCATCTATCAGTGGGGTACCCAAGTTCAACACCTTCAGGATGAGAGGGGTCTTGCAGGGACAGAGAGTCTCGGTTCTGATTGATGGAGGAGCTTCCCACAATTTCATTGATGCGACATTACTAAAGAGGAGGCACATACCTACAGTAGAGTTTGAAGGATTCAAAGTAGATGTAGCAGGCGAGAGTACTATGCCCTGTGACAGATACATACTAGGTATGAAACTCATCTTAGAAAGGCATGAGTTAGTTTAGGATGTGCATGTGATGGATCTTCCCGATACCAACATCATCCTAGGGGTGTAGTGGCTTAGCACTTTAGGTCCCATCACCACCAATTACAAGACCATGGAAATTTCCTTTGTAGAGGAAGGAGGATGAAAGGTTGTGCTCAAAGGCATGATAGGTAACTCAGTCAGAGTGGTCACGGCCAAGAGGATGGAAGCCATCTTCAGAAGGGAAGAAATTTTATATGTAGAAAGATGTAAAGTCTCAACATGGGTGGATGAGAAGGGAAAGGTGCACTATGCTCCGGAGATTAAAAAGATCCTTGACAGGCACCACAAGGTGTTTGGGCCAATTCCTCCAGGTGTGCCACCAGACAGGGTGTTCGAGCACATTATTGAGCTAGAAGCAAGGGCTAAACCAGTTATCACCACACCCTATAGGCATCCAAAGAAGTATAAAGACAAGACAAAGAAGGCCATCAAAGAGCTTCTAGACATGGGACACATTAGGCCGAGTTCAAGCCCGTTCGCTTCTTCAGTAGTCTTGGTTAAGAAAAAGGATGGAACTATGAGAATGTGCATTGACTTCCAGGATTTGAATAAAAAGACAATCAAAAATAGGTACCCCATACCTAGGATTGATGAGTTGTTGGATGAGTTGCATGGAGCTATCTATTTCACAAAAAATGACCTCCGTTTGGGCTACCATCAAATCAAGATGAGGGAGGAGGACATCTCAAAAACAACCTTTAGGTGTCATTATGGCCATTACGAGTTTTTGGTAATTCCCTTTGGGTTAACCAATGCCCCAGCCACATTCCAATCCTGCATGAACCATGTGTTCAACAAACAGCTGAGGAAACACTTGTTGGTATTCTTTGATGACTTGCTCATTTACAACAAGACCTAGGAGGAGCACCTTCGACATGTGGAACAAATCCTGTCAATCATGGAAGAAAAGTCACTATACGCCAAGGAATCCAAGTGTGATTTTGGGATGACAAAGGTAATCTACTTGGGATACATCATAGGGGAAAAAGGAGTATAGGTACACCAGGAGAAAATAACAGCCATTAGGGAATGGCCTACTTCGAAGACACTCACGGAACTGAGGGGATTCCTGGGCCTATGCACATACTACAGGAAATTTGTCAAAGGGTTCTCTCAACTGTGCGCAGCCTTAACTGACCTGACCAAAAAGGGGTCCTTCATATGGAGTGACGAGGCCCAAGCCACAATGGAGAAAATGAAAGAAGTCATGAGCACCTATCTAGTTCTAGCTCTCCTAGATTTCGGCATACCCTTCACCTTGGAGTGTGATGCATCGGGGGAAGGTATAGGGGCCGTGTTGATGCAGAATAGGCACCCCCTTGCCTATGAAAGTCAGAAACTCAGGGGTCCTGAACTACTTTACAACATTTATGACAAAGAAATGTTGGCTATCATTCATGCACTAGCCAAATTCAAGCAATATTTGGTACGTGCAAGGTTTGTGGTCAAATCAGACCATAATAGTCTTAAATATCTACTAGAGCGGAAGGATTTGAATGAAAGACAACAGAAATGGGTAAGCAAAATACAGGCCTATGACTTCGACATTGAATTTGTCAAGGGGACGAACAACGCAGTAGTCGATGCATTATCTAGGAGGCCATCCATTTTTGCCATGTCCGGTATGTCAGTTGACTGGAAGAATCACTTGATAGTGGAATATGCAAAGGGTCAGTTTGCTTGTCAACTATTGGATGGACAAATATAGGACAACAACTTCAGGGTCATGAAGGACCTCATTTATTACAAAGGCCGAATCTTCTTAGTTCCTGGATCAACTCTCAAAGATAAGATCCTGCATGCATGTCATAACTCACCAGTAGAAGGACATCAGGGCATAAGTAAGACGTACATGCAGGTGAAAGAGAGGTTTGCATGGAAATGTCTCAAGGAGGATGTGATTAAGCATGTGAAAGAGTGCACAACATGCCAAGAAAACAATGAGGAGAACATGCACCCTGCAGGACTGTTGCAACCCCTACCCATTCTAGAGAACAAGTGGGAAAGTATATCCATGGATTTCATCACCGGTTTGCCCAAAGCACAGGGGAAGGATTGCATTTTCATGGTGGTAGACAGATTGACGAAGTTTTCACACTTCTTTTCCATAGCCACAGACTTCAGCCCAACACAGGTGGCCGAATTATTTTTCAGAGAGGTGTTCAGACTACACGGCCTACCCAAGACCATTATCAGTGACAGGGACAATAGATTCATGAGTATGTTTTGGCATGAGTTGTTCAGATTAGTGAGTATGACATTGACTACTAGCACTAGCTATCATCCTCATATAGATGGTCAGACTGAAATAGTCAACAAATGGGTGGAAGGCTACCTCATAAATTATGTAGCAGGACAACAGAAAGCATGGGTTAGATGGTTGCACTTGGCATAATATTGCTACAACACCACCCATCATGTATCCATAGGCATGACACCCTTCAGAGCTTTATATAGCTATGATCCCCTTTCCGTTGTGGAGATTTCCTTTAGGGATAGCAGGGCACCCATGGTGCAGGATTGGATACAACAGAGCCAAGACATTCTCAAGGAATTGAAGGATCATCTTCAGAGGGAAAAAAACCAGCAGAAGGTATAAGCAGACAAGCACAGAGTTGACCAGAATTTTGAGGTTGGCGATTTAGTCTACTTGAGGATACAACCATACAGGCAGGCTTCCATTAAAAGAAGTGGAGCGGAGAAACTGCAGCCATCTTTATTTGGAGCTTACAGAGTCAACAAGAGGATAGAGGTCGTAGCTTACGAGCTGGAGCTTCCACAGGGTAGTAGAATTCACAACGTTTTTCATGTCTCGTGCCTTAAGAAATCCCTCAGTCAACACATCAGGCCTATTGAGGTATTATCCCCCATAAATGAGGAGGGACAACTTGTTTTGATTCCGGAGGAGGTATTAGAAGTCCGATAGAAGAGGCTCAGAAACCGAAGCATCAAGGAGTACCTGATCAGGTGGAAGGATTTACCCATTGAGGATTCCACTTGGGAGTAGGAACACGTGGTAAGAGAAGCAGGTTTGGAATTGCTTGAGGACAAGCAATTTCAAGCAGGGGAGACTGTAATGTTCCCCACCTCTTAGAGAGGTGATGAGGAGACTCTGTGGCCTGGGCACCCCCACTAGGTCATAGTCTTACACTGNNTATAAGTAAGAGGCTAGGGCACACCTATTATTCATTATAGTTTGTATTAGCATTTGCTATTGCTCTTGAGCATTCAGTTTGGGGGTTTTGTTGTACAAACCCTTGTGAGAAACTCAGTGGTGAAATATCCACTCACCTTGTTCCACAGCTTGGTCTCAGGGATGAAAGATTCCTCCACACCATTCTAGTATTAGCTCATCTCCATCTAGCGCTTCAGAAGGTAGTAGGCCGTATTGTTCTTGTGATTCCAGCAAGGGCACACCATCATCTAGAGGGAGGTTCGATCCGGCTTATCCAGAGGGCCTGGGGCCATTCTGACACTTGGGTTTTGTCTCCAGGGGCATGATCGTCAGTTTGAGGACTTTTCTGGAGGGTTATCATCATCATATAATTATCTACAAATTGGGGCATCTTGGAGCCATAGGGGACGTCCTATGATTCAGAAAAACTTAGATCTAGAGATATCTACTTGATATTTGGTTCTGAAACTTCTCCCATAGGATTTTAATAGCTCGATCTATATTCTTGGAGAGTTTCATGCCATTTGGATGTGTATTGCTCCTGGGATGAGTTGCATTGGGGTTTCATCTATTCAGGAGGGTGCAACTTCCTGAGGAGATCCAACAATTGGAGGGGCTGGAATTGGACGTTGGGATTGAAACTTCAAGAGGAGGTTCCCACTACCCCGATCTATCATTGGGCCGAGTTTGGGCTCATTCAAAGCACCTTTCCATCAGGGCCAAATTCTTGAGGGTTTCAGTCTTCACTTGGAGCGTGGCACTCTTCAGCTAGAGGGTTTGACATCCAGATCTGCTAGGTATTGGTCTTGATTACTTATTCATCCTTTGGAGGATTCTTTTGTATCGACAAAGCATTTTATAGCAGCTCATATCTCTTGATTGTATGGCCATCTGAGGTTTATGCCAAATCGGCTATCTATTGTATTGATTCTGCATAATAAAAAGGTCAGATCTTGCTTGTGCTTCTATATCTTGATTGTGTTATGATCTTCATGTGTTGGATGAATCTTGTATGCACTTAATAACTCAATAAACACATGCACATCAATAAATCAGTAGTAGTTAGTGATACCAAGAATTTGTTTTGGCTTGGGATCATTACAAGAGCCATAGAGGGGTCTTCCATAAGAGGAGATGGATATTGTGGATTTTACTAGAGAGATTGTAAGTAGTATATGGGAATACTACTATGACCTTAGTGAGGAAACTAAGGCCCTAATAACCTTCTAACAGTATTTATCCTTGAAATATCCTAGGTGGAGCACATATGAGAGTACATTCCAGGTCAAACAAGTGGAGGAATACATGGCCACAAGAGCTAGATGGAGGGAAGCACAGAGAAACCCCACACCCATTAGGAGCATGCAACCTTGCTACAGTTGCAAGGTGAATTGGGAACCAGATCATAGGTGTAGGGGTAAGGGTAAGAATCATATCATTGAGGTGCACTATGATAGTGATGATGAGGTGTGTGAGGATGGAGAGATAGATACTCTTCCAGAGCAGTCCAATGATGATATTGACTCTTGCACAGAGGCTACTGATAGTGACTCTTGCACAGAGTGACGCAAGGAGATCAGTCAGGCCGCAACCCTCACAACCGGACCCCCTGCTCTCACCAGGACCTTCTTCTTCAACAGGCCCGAAGAATCAATGCTCTTCAACTCCTCTCGGGAGTTCTCCTACCCACAGTTTTCCCTTTCGACGGTCTCCCTTTCGGAATTCGGGAGATCGCCCTTCGGGAGGTTGCGGTTCACGCGAACACCGTTCTCATGCAAAACAATACCCCGAACTCCGATGGTCAACGGGTCAACATCTCCCGGGGAGGCCTATGTCTGGACACCTGTCTCCCTCTCGTTCTATCGGGATTTCACGGTTCGGGAGTTCGCACCTCCTGATACACAAGGTCACAGACCCTGCAAAACCCCGAATCCTGACTCCTCCAAATCT
>SNQJ01S0232060.1:12076-22579 GCA_010110895.2 Picea sitchensis
CTCTTCTTACAACTTTGAAAAAGAAAATGAAAATGGTGAAAGAATTCTTTGCTAATCCACTCAAGGGGTGAGATGGATTGCCCAAAGCAATGATGCAAGTATACTCTTGGCAAGGATAGAAGAGTCCTCAAGAGAATAATGGCTGCATAACTTTGCTATGAAATTCCTTGAAAAATGAAGTGTGTCCGTGGCCTTTTTATAGCATTCCTTTAGGTTATTGTTCAACTAGTTTGTAGTGTGTAAACAGGCTAATTAGTGAATTTCTAGGTCTTTGACCAGCCACCCAGTCGAATCCAATCCATATTTGAGTGTCAAATCAACTTGGAAGCTGAACCATAAGTGGGTGGAAGGTCGACCACTCTCATAAATGTGTCATTTCTCAGGTGCGTGGATTTTTGTGACAACAGTCGCGCATTGTGCGCATGTGCGTGAATCTTGTGTTTCTGTTTCGCGCATGTGCGCGCGCACCCAATGTCTTCATAGTTCCCTTCAATATTTCACAATTTGTATAGTTTTTGACCCTTTATGAATGATTTTGTGTTAATTCATATCCATGGATGTCTTCATAACTGTTTGACGATGCTAAATTCTTGTAACCATTTGTGGATGAAATTTCAGTGATAATAGATGCCCCTTGATGGATGAGGTTAGGAGAATACGTATAGCCAATATCCATCAATGTTTCTTCTACTGAGAATGTTGTTGTAAGAGAGAGAAATAGTGGGATTTTCAAGAGGGCCTCGTTGGAGGGAGAAGGGAACCTGTAGAACCCAACCTTCCATGAGGTGTGTAAAAAATAAACTGTGTACAAACGAGGTGAGCATGCCCCATGCTCGTGTCATGTAACTCAAAAAGATGAATGAAGTATTGACGTAGACAAATGCAATGCCCTCGGGGGTGGTCGTGATAAAGGCAGAAGATAATTCTGCAGAGGAACATACTCTGAATAGTAGGCAGTGATATCTATAAGAAGTATCATGGATTTTGTAGGCATTGATAGGCCGACCAAATTCAAAGGTCTTCGGCAAGTATAAGAACTAACTACAAGAGTCACAAAGTAAGACCCACCGTAACATGAGAAAGTGTTGATGTTGAATGTTATGGGGGTCAATGACAGTAGGGAGCAATTGTGGTTCTCCTTGTGTCATCTGAGATCTCTCATTGGATGGGGAATGAGAATCAAGATACTGTCACCCTTCTGGAAAACTATGTTGATGTCGACAAAAAGGGGAACATGACTCCCAGAAGCAAATGGCTTCATGAAATCTATGAGGTGAGGTTAGGAAGTGGAGGAAGTACATGGATGAAGTCAAGATGTAGGAAGACTCAAGACTACCCTTGGTTGGAGTGTATGTGAGATAAAAGGTGGATGCAACCGTTCAACGAGGTCGAGTGTCAGGGGGACAACAAGACAGGGGATAAGTTGTGCTAGAGGCAATACAAAGTGAATAAACTCAGAGGGAAGAGTTAAGTGGCCTATGGGGTACTCTGAAGATATGGATGATGTCATCGAGGGTGGATGATAAGTAGTGCCCCAACCAAGGGTGACATGGGTTACGGTTGGCCGAAAAGGGAAGAAGGTCGCCAAAGGTGACGACAAAAAGTTAATGTAACTGTTGGAAACAAAGGCATTTGTACAATAAATAAATAATAATTTGGGATAAGTGTACAAATACAGAAACGGGTGCCCCAATGTGAGATGGTTGTCCTAGGTAGGGCACAATTCACTTAGAGAACTGGTGGAGGGTGGGGGCCCCATGGGTGGGTTTCTGTATGAGGTAGGTGAAATGAAGGGAAATTTGTAGATGGGCAAACTAATTGTGGATGAAATGGAGGGTTTATGATACTGCGGAGTTGCAGTCAAAAATAGAACTGTGAAGAGATAATCTGGGAGTCCGTTGGGAAAGCTATCAAAATGAGGAGAAGGAGTATGTGGCTGATTCGTGACATGATGTAAGACTATCGGGACTCCCATCCCTAAAGGGTTTTGAAAAACAACATGAGTGTCAAAAGTGAAAAAGGGTGCTATGAATGGGACAACTCATGTGGGTAAGAGTGCTACTAGGTGACATTATAGAAGATGAAAATGGAGGTGTTGGTACTACAAAGCCGAAAATGGGGATCCTAGAGGCAAATGTCAGAGGGTGTGACTAGAGATGTAAGTGAGATTTAGAGGGAATGACTACATGCTAGTGTTGGGTATATACCTGAAGGGGTTGCGTTGATGTATGCTGACCAAGTACCTACACACATGAAAACCAAATACCCGACGTGAACAATATCTGAAGAGAATCGAACATATGAGCATTTATTTGATAATTTTGAATATGAGCATGCGTACGTAGTTAGGGTATGAAAAATGGTGTCTCAGGGGCTCAGGGGCTTAGGATGAAAAGAGGCTCAGGGACTGTCATGATGTAGATGATGGGATGCTAATCCTATGGCTGAAGACAGATCAAGAAATGGATGCCTGGAGCTCTCGGAATGGTGAGTGGAAGTTTGGAAAAAATGCCTATATATAGTTGTAGGGCCCACATTGCCACCTCATTTGTACTTGCTGCGATAGTGACTGGACGAGAAGTATTCAGAGGAGATTTGGAGATTTTGGGAGAAAGAGGCATTGGATCGAGGACCAACGAGCTTCAAGTTAGTGGTATGATCATCCTGCATAGAATTAGGGTTTCCTTTTTTGGGCAGGGGATGTACGGAGGGCCATACAGGAGTTTTATCAGTGTGGACCCCACGTGCACGGGCGATCCAGAAGTAGGCATGTAGACGTGCATGCCTACCCACCGGATAGACGTGCATGGGGGCGCCGCTAAGGGGGAAAAGGGCACGCACTATGTGCATGCCTGTCGGCTGGACAGCTGCGCATGTGTGCACGGTTATGTATTGGACAGGCGTGCTCTAGAGCGCACCTGTAAGTTGAGCAGGCACGCACATGTGCGTGCCTGAAGGATGGACAGGCGCGCCTGAGAGTGCACCTATGTGGTGAACATACGGGCATACATGCACGCCTGTGGAGTGAACAGGTGCGCACGTGTGCGCGCCTGTGGGTTAAATAGCCACGCCTTGGAGGCAAGGTTGACGGGTGTAAAACTTATCTTTTTGATATTGTTGATGGTCCATTTGGCTGACTTAGGACTATTTTATGTGGTTGCAGGTGAGAATTTTGCACGATGTTGGTTGGTTGGCGAGAGCGGGATTGGTCCTAGCTGTGAGATGTAGTGGCTATTGAGGAGCCAGGTGTACGTGTGACTTTGGCAGCCTGTGGGCTACATAAGTTCTTTGAGTGCCCGTTGATATGGGCACAGGAGTATCTCCTGCAGTTCCTTATCCAGATGTGGAGTTTAGACCTGCATTGTTTCATAGTGCAGGGAGAGAATATTTCCTTCACTGCGGTGGAGGATGTGTAATTTTTGACTGGGCTCCCGTTTCGGGGATCACCCCTACTAGTGGAGCCGATGTTACCAAGGGATGTGTCGCTAGCGATAGTTGGCCGAAGATACTGTTCAGGGCTGAACTTTATGTTTGGCACTATCGTGAGCATTGAGGCGATGGATTCCCTAGCTCATCGCTACATAGAAATGATGATTGTGAGAGTTTATGGGTCTTTGGCGACGCAGCGGATCAATGGTGGCCAACTAATTGTGATGGAGAGAGTGTTGGCTAGTGAGCACTTCGCTTAGGGTCTTACGCTGCATGCTAGGATGGTAGGGAAGCTGGACCACTATTGGTCCATGGATACTAGAGAGTTTGCCTTCGAGTCTATCTTGGTGGCCTGGTTTTTGGAGAGGGTGCCTATGTTGTGCCCTAGGATTTTATTGGCTACGCCTGGGGCACGAGAGCCACGACTAAAGTGGTGGTCGACTGTTTTGCTTCACCACGATGGTGGTGAGGGCAGCCACTTCTTTACTGTTGAGGTAGCGCAGGTGTGGCAGAAGATGTCGCAGGTGATATTGCAGTACCCCTATGTGGGGGTTGACTTCCGGGAGGATCCGGATATGGTGTTGCCTACAGGGGACGTGTTTGACCGGTGAGGTATGTTGATGATTTTGATATATATGTTTTTATGAGATAGCATGATATATATGTATGATATAGATGCTCATACTATATGTTGTTTTTTTGTATGTGCAGATGTGGCACCTTGCGGGCGCGAGGTGGAGTTGCAGAGAGCGTCGGCTCATCAGGATCCGGAGAAACTGTCGTGGGGGGGACCGTGGGTTGGAGAGAGACGTCGAAATGAGGACGCCGCGGAGAGACCAGCTGACCCGAAGAGAGCAGCGAGGAGACGCTGGTTTGATGAACCTGGTGCTAGGCCATCACATGCTCCTCTGGAAAATGCCGGAGTAGATTTTGAGGAAATACATTGTCGCCTGGAGGCGGTGTTACAAGGAATGCCTGAGGGCATGTGGTCTTGCATCCAGGATGAGGGCATCCTGGAGTAGTGTGTGGGGATTTCGCCACCATGGCAGGCTGTGGTACGACGGTCAATAGTAGCTGGTGCTGTGATGACCAGACAACTACCACTGGGGCAGGAGGGACCAGTAGGCGGTGGGAAACCACCACTTAAGGGAGGGGCAGGCGGTGGTGCTTTAGAGGCACCTTGAGTGGTGCACTATGTATTTGTTGTATTTTTGTATATAGGCTGGTGAGCCCATTTTGTACCGAGGTGCTTCACTGGCCTGCGGATACTTGTATTTTTGTATGTAAACACTTGGATGGCACTTGTGGACCGTTTTATATATACATGAGTATACATTTTGAGATCTATGTGGTGTTTACATGAGTTTTGTTGATGTGTTGATGATGTCCAATCTATATAAGTTGTGACAGGTTTTTGATATGTTATGTATGTGTAGAAGTAGCTTGATGTGATATATGTCAGTCTAACACAATATTAGCTAGGTTATCTGCAATTTGATTCAATTGTCTTCGAATATGTGTAAATGTAATGGAATCAAAATGTCGAGATAACAGTCTAACCTACAGGTATTTGTGAAAGAGGCAAGGATCGCATACGCGGTACACATTGTTGAGCTGGAGCACGACTAATTGAGAGTTGAGAAAGACGCTAAGGTGACGAATACTATGATGTTGGGCATTGGCCAGGAGGCCAATGACGACAATGTATTCGGCTTGGTTGTTGGTCGCTGAACCCAAACATATGTCGCTCGAATGGATGATTTCATGTGAGGGGGTGTAGAGAGCCCAAGCGGCTAAAGCGAGATTTTGTGTCCAACAGCTGGCGCCATCGGCATAACCAATGTGGTAGGCTGGTAGAGGAAGCATCTGTCAATAGCACAAATGATAGTTTAGACGCGAGGGATGGAAAAAAATATTAAAAACACTATAAAGGAAATAAACTAAAGTAGACTGACTATGTTTAAGCAAAAAATTTCTTTAAGTACAACCCATTGACGGGTTCTTTGAGAGAGAGGCCAGGATGTATGCGCCTTTGGTAAGGAAATGTTGGATAATGTATGGGCCATGCCATAGTGACTCGAATTTTCCATGGCCAAAGGTTTCATGAGTGATATCATAAGCAAGGACGAGGTCTCCTTCGCGAAATGAGCGAAGGTTGACATGTCAATCAAAGGTATCCTTTGATCATTTTTTAGCTACCTCATTGTTCTGTAATGAAGATTGACGATCTTCATCCAGGGACTCTAAGTTCATCAAGCGCTGCTCCATTGGAGTAGTGTCGGGTAATAGCTCAATTGTGGTGTGTAAGGTGGGAATTTTGCACTCGATGGGAAGAGTGGCCTCAACCCCATGGGCTAGATGAAATGGTGTGAAACCAGTAGCTGTTTTCACAGCCGTACAGTAAGCCCATAGCGTGGAAAATAACATATGATGCCAATTGGTCTTATGTTTGTTAACCATGCATTGTAACATGGTCTTGAGGACCTTGTTAACTGCTTTGACCTGTCCATTAGACTGAGGGTAATATGGGTGAGGCAAACTCATGGGAGAATCCTAAACGAGATGAGAGTTTGACAAAAATCTCATTCTCGAAGTGTTTCCCGTGATCAGAAACCAGTTGGAGTGGTACTCCAAAGTGAGATATGACTTGGTTAAAGAAAAAACGTGTTGTGGTGTCAACAGTGTTGTTGAAGGTGGGCATAGCTTCAGCCCATTTGGTGAAGTAATTGACTGTGACAACAATGTATTTGTGACCATTGTTGGAGGGGGGATTACAAGTCATGAATTCGATGCCCCATTTACAAAAAGGGTCGGTAGTGATGACTGGATGAAGAAGAGTAGGTGGTGCTCGGGCTTTGTTGGTGTAAAGCTGACACTTCTCACATCATTTCATGGCATGAATGCAATCATGAAACAAGGTAGGCCAAAAGTAACCTACTCGGATAATATTCTGAGTAGTGGATATTCCCAAAAGATGGCCCCCACATGCGTTGCTGTGGCAGTCATTCAAGACTCTATCAGCCTCATCAATGGTCAGGCATCGACGAAGAATGGTGTCGACCCCTCGCCGGTATAAGATGTCTCCGATGAGGAGGTAGTGGGGGGCCTGGTGGCGAATACGATGACGATCATCTCATGAAAGGTGGTTACCGAACTTTTGAGTTCGGAGGTAGATGAGGAGCTCATCGTACCAAGGATCATCCGAAGTGATGTAAAAGAGGTGTTCATCGGGAAATTCGGTATTGACGGGGGCACTGGTTGTGTCAGAGGGGAGGGCCGTGACAAGTTCGGTGAGAACAAGGGCTTTCTTGCTCTTGGGTGTTGAGAATTCAAGATCGTACTCCCAAAGGATAATGATCCATCGAGCAAATTTGTTGTTAATTTGTCGACGACTAAGAAAGTACTACATAGGGTTGGAATTTGCTACAACCTTAGTTGTACGAAGTAGAATATAGTGACATAGTTTCTGGACCGTGAGGACGACTGCAAGAGCTAGTTTCTCTTCGTGTTTATACTACAAGGGTGGCCCTGAGAGGTTTTTACTAATGTAATAAATGACATGCTCATGATTTTCATCACCTAGCGGAATGAGAAATCCTGCTACTGAAACAGTTGATGCTGATACGTAGAGGATATAGTTGCGGTTGTAGTCAAGTGCACTAATTAAAGGGGCATTGGAGAGCACCATTTTAAGATTGTCAAATGACTATTGGGCATGTTCATCCTAGTGAAATGGGATGTTGTGACATAGTAAGCGAAGGAAACCGTGTGCGCAAATGGTGTAGTCTGGGAAAAATCATCGAAGAAAGTTAGCCTTGCCTTGTAGGCTCTAAAGTTGACGTAAATTCCAGGGAGGTGGAATTTCAGTGATAGCTTGGACTTTGAGGGGTTCCACGTTGATACCTCTTTGGGAAACGATGAAGCCGAGGAGGTGCCCTGCGGTGACGCAGAATACACACTTGAGGGGATTCAAGCGGATGTTGTACTGATGACACTGTTGGAGGATGATTCGTAAATCATCAATATGTTGGGTGTGTTGCTTGGACTGAGCTGTGAGGTCATCCAAGTATGCAAGGATGATATGAGCCAGATCGTGAAAGATGTATGTCATCACCTGTTGGAAAGTTGCGCCAGCATTCTTTAAGACAAAAGGCATGAAATGATATGAAAAAGTACCCCAAGGGGTAGTGAATGTGGTTTTGTACTGATCAGCTGGGTGAATTTGAATTTGATTATAACCAGAGAAACCATCCATGAAGGATAGAGCCTCATGGCCTACGTAGTCGTTGATAATTTGATCAAGGAAATACGTTGGAAAGTTGTCTTTGGGACATGCGTGATTGAGATCATGAAAGTCTATGTAGACGTGGATAGTGCCCTATTTTTTGTTAACGGGTACAGGGTTTGAAACCCATGATGTATAGGCAATGGGGTAGATGAACCTGACAGCACGTAATTTGTCGATTTCAGCTTTGATGGCCGCTACTTTGGATGGGTGTAGTGGTTGTTGTTTTTGATGAACTGGTGTAATGTCGGGCCAGGTGTCAATGAGATGTTAGTCAATAGAGGGATCAAGGCCAAGCATTTCCATGTATGACCAGGGAAAAATATCCCGATATTCCTGGAAGAGGGATTTATAGGCGGTGATTTCTTGGGGAGTGCAAGCGGCTCCAATGGTGATTTCCTCGATGAAACCATTTTTGATGGAAATGTCGATTTTAATGGTTGAGGAAATGTTGGCCATGTTTCCTTATTCAAAAGCATCAGGGGTAGGAATGGGGTTTTTGAACCAGTCAATAGGCCCTGATGGGATAAAATCCTTGGTTTTGACCACATATATGGGGCGTTGGTTAGGAGGCGTGGAGGCTTCCTATGGAAAGAAGAGTGCGAGGTGGTGTAGAAAATCCCATGGGTAGTCAGGGTTTTTTAACTCTTCAAGTATTTCCTCATCAAAGTAGAAGTGACGGGAATACAAGGGGTCATGAAGAGTGATATTGGTAACTATTGTTGTGTGGCTGCCCCCTAGTGATGAAGAAGAAGGGGGAACAATGTAAGGAGATGGAAATGGTTCGCTCGACATAAACCAAATATCGAAGTACCGAGGAGTACCCGTGGTAGTTGGATGTAAACTTTCTGTAGGTAAATGAGTGGGAGAGTTGGGGGGATTGGGGGGTGAATCCTCAAATTGTCATCCAAGAACCATGGAGGTGTTGGAAGGGCCTCGAGTTTGGGAGAAATGACATGAAGAATCTCTAGTGATGAGGTAAGGTCAACTATCGATTATGTGGGTCTTTGAAGTAGGGTCAATTGGCGTTTCTTGTATTCAATGATCATAGGACACTGGTATGTAAAATGATATAATGATTCACATAGAGAGCAAGGGAATCTCATACGTTCATTGAATGAAGTTGTGACATAACGGATGTCAGTGATTTTTGGTAAGGATGACGTAGCTAGACTAGGTTCGTTCTGGAAGCTTTGGCATATTGTGGCTATTGTCTGCCGAAAGCGTGGCAGTGCTAGGAAATGGTGGGTGTAATGGCCATATTCTAAACATACAGTGCAAGCAAATTTGATTCACAACCCTTTACTACTTGAATGGGAGGTGGTAGCAGTAGTGTTGGCTAGAGTGGCGAGTGTTGAGGGAGTTTGATTGAGTGGAAACAAATTCTGTAACTCTGGTAGAGATGGGTCGTTGTTGGTTTGGTGTCCATCTTTCTCACATATCACGCAAGGGGGTTGGATGCATGGAGGAAGTGGAGCTGTGGGCTCCTTCTTCTTTCTCCTGCCCCCAGCTGTGGCAGGGGGGGTAGTGGAGAATTATAGCTAACTGGAAAGCTTCGATGCTTGGTGGAGGGTAAAAGAAGGGGATTTGAATGATGGCTTGGGGAACTGTCTCCCAAACTGGGATATGTCCTTGGGGGGATGTGGAATCATGGACTGGTGGGGTTGACGAGTTCGCAGGAGGCTCGTGAAGTGGAAGTTTTGAGATTAGTGGGACATCATATATTATAGAAGCCTCCCTAGGAGGAAGGGTATCCTCTGTGTGAGTTTTGTTGGATGATATGACACATACTTGATTGGAAGGATGAAGGAGCAGTGGTGCTCCATGGTAAGTTCCTAACAATGATGCATCTTTGAAAATTCCAGGACCCATCTCGATGAGTGGGTATACGTCATGACTCGTTTGGATGAGAGGAAGAATGTTATCGATGTTGGCAGATGGGTTAGGCTCGTAATGTGAGACTTGTTCAATGGTAACAATCTTCCTTTTGTGAGGTAACATCATTGTTTGAAAGACGAAAGAGGCCACTTCCTTCATAGCGTACATGTAGCTACAACCAAATAGGATATTATAATCAAGTGGGAAGTCGATAACTTTGATGTCGATGAGAATGGTTTTTCCCTCGAGTTCTACGGGGACATTTTGGAAGAGCCCTTCAGGAGGTGATGGTCATCCATCATATGCTCATAAGGTAATGGTAGAGGGTATGAGTTCGAGGGAACCAAGTTTCTTCCATACCAATTTGGACATAATGCATGTAGATGCACCTTCATCGATGATACACCGATGAACTATGATGTTCCATATTTTTAATGGGATTTGAAAAGCGATCAAGGCGGGAAGGCGAGGTTCTCCACTATCGAGATCAAATGTAATGAGTCGAGTATCAGTGGGGTCGACTTCCCCCAAGGAAGAAAGTAATGATTTCCGCTGAGTGGGACAAGTCTGAAGGACTTCTAAGACTGACATGGCAGCTAGGGATTGTGTTAAGTCATCAACCAAACTGTAATTATGAGCTTCCCTAGCCTGTGGGTTGTGGACATTCCTGCGCAATGGGATGTGAGGAATATGAAGGGGTGGCTCTGTGTTAGGGCGAGGGATCACCAGCGGGGATCCCATCGGTGTAGGGTTTGGCTCTGGAGGGATGGGAGGAGACTCAACGGGTGCATGATACTGATGATTATGTGTTTGCAGAAGGATTTCTTCTTCACTAGTGAGGAGGATCGTGCGATCTGTTGGATTGTTTAGGTTGAGGTATTGTCCCACCTGAGGTGGGGGATGATGCATGT
>SNQJ01S0232061.1:0-14148 GCA_010110895.2 Picea sitchensis
TATTGAATGTTTATGGTAAATTTTACTTGTTCATATGGAATATTTTTCTTGGTAAAACCTTAATAGAGGAGCATAAGTTCTTCCTCAACTCACAAGGTTAACATCATCCATAAATTTGTGAAGGGAATCCTACCTAGGGTTAATATCCTAAATCCCTAAAGTGTTAGAACTTTAGGAGTTTGATTCTAGACTCTTTATTGTCACATAATTCAAAAACTTAAGAAGGGAGAAAGGGTTGTTAGAGCCCAAAAGTTCTTTCACTCTAGCAATCCTTCTCCTTAAGGCTTGAAACCTAAGACCATAATGTTATAGTACCTTATATTTCAAGCCTTACCTCTTATATCTTGCCACTATCATATCCAAACATATTGCATTGTTGTTGTAAAATACTCCATAGTTGTAAGGCACTAATCATTTAATCTCTCTTGTGGTGAAATTGATAAATTTTTTTTATATATTCTCAATCTCTCAAGCTATCTACTAACTTAACTAACACTAACTAAAGATAATTCACTTGAAAACTTGTTGTTGTTGAAAAAAGTTTGCTACAACCATCTAACTACACTATCATTCTCTACATCCATTGATATAAATGTGTCCTAACATATCCAAAAATTGCATACAACAATTGGGTATTAATATGTTAAGATTATGCTAAATTTCCATTGTCAATTGTTGCATTTTTTAGGTATATTTCTTGTTTTTCTTACAAAATTGTACTTTCTATTATAAAGTTGTAAAGCACTAATCATTTAATCTCTCTCGTGGTGAAATTGATAAAACAATTTATATATTCTCAATATCTCAAGCTATCTACTAACTTAACTAACACTAACTAAAGATAATTCACTTGAAACTTGTTGTTGTTGAAAAGCTCTGCTACAACCATCTGACTACACTATCATTCTCTACATCCATTAATCTAAATGTGTCCTAACATATCCAAAAATTGCTTACAACAATTGGGTATTAATATGTTAAGATTATGCTAAATTTCCATTGTCAATTGTTGCATTTTAGGTATATTCTCTTTGTTTTCTTACAAAATTGTACTTTCCATTATAAATTGTTGTGTTGCTGCCATTTTGTACCAGATATAGAAATTTTACATTGTCTAGTGTATTATGAGGTTTTGATTGCATGTTTATACTTGAAATCAATCATATATATATATAGTGAATGTTCTTGTTCCAAGAAGGTAACACTCATATGAGCTTCCATAATTCCTCTTCTCCTTGACCTAGACTTGACTTAGGTGACCAAGAGACGGGGAAATGGGATTGTTCACAAACTTCTATAATTCAATCCCTTGAGGCCTGTGAGAGCCTCCCTTGTGGTGGACTCCTCCATCACTCTTCTCAAAAAATGGGATTTCTTAGTAAGGTGGCAGTGGTAGGATCTTCCTGAGAAGAAGAAGATTTGTGATCTCTGTGTTGGGATTACACCATAAATCATGTGATAACACATTTTATAAATAAAACAATAACATCAACGTGATAGGAAAAATATATTATACATGAGTGATATACATATCAATATACATGTCAAATATAGATCTCATCAAAAATCAATAAACATGTCATAAATACATCTCAAGTCAAATATAAAAAATCAATATACATGTCAAATAGTACCACTACTATCTATGTGCCATAGGTCCACCACTAGAACTAGATGCATCAATGCCTCTGCTACCAAACGTAGAGGGTCTATCAAATCCTATGTCAAAAATAATGACAAAATTAGTAGACTCTCATATTTCTCTCCACCAAGATCAAGTTGTGCAACACATGATTTGAATATAGTGTCCACAACATCAATAACTTGTGAAGTGGAGGAGGAGGATGAGGAGGAGGGATCATGGATGGTGACATATGTGTAGGATAAGGACAAGGATCAGTGGATGGTAGTGAATCAAGTGGGAAGGAGAGAAAGAGAGGATGAGAATGAGGATCAATCAATGGTGACACATATGGAGGAGAAGTAAGAGGATCAATGGATGGTGATACATGTGGAGGAGTATGGACAAGGGACTGGATGGTGAAGTGGAGGAGAGGATTAGTGTAATGGTGACACAAGTTGAAGAGGAATATCGTTGAATGTTGAAGCATGTGGAGTAGAAGGAGAAGTATTGGTGGATGGCAGACATATGGAGGAAAAGGAGGAGGAGGAGGACTAGGTGGTGGAGAGGATGTGGGTTGGTCTTCTGATGGGCTAGATGAAGTGGAATCATGCGAAACATCCATCAACGTCTCGATGCAGTTGAGGGAACTAAAAATATGAAACATCAATGATTTCAAGTCACATGTTAGGGTCACCCATATTGTATACAAGTATGGAACATGTAATATCTCTTGAACTGGTATGGGTACCACTCCACATCTAACCATTAGAGTCACATAGGAAATATGCCACCTCTTTCTAGAATCTCTTATCTAACCTACGTGGAAATTTGTATCTATGTAGGATACTTTTTTTTCTCCTCCATCTCCTCATCCCATCGGGGAGGCCCATCCCAACATATGTGCCAATATCTACAAACAATAGGTACACAATATATATAATTGAAAAAAATACATTTAAGCAAAAGTTAAATGTACATTAAACGCAGACAAAAAAAATATGCAACTAGATTTATCAAAACATAATAATATTACTTCTCTCATCTACTGGCTTAGATGAAGTAAATAGAATGTGTGGATGTCATCTCCAATCCATCCTCTCATATGAGTACCATAAGATAAAGGGACAATATTTTCCTCTCCAACTATAAAATCACATATCTCCCTAGAGACCAGAGTACATAGCCACTTCGACTAGCCCCTCTCAGGGAAACAACTCCCCCTGCATGTGAATACATGCATCAATTATAGGACTAAGAGGCAAGCAGGGTATTTTCGGTCAAGTGGCATGAAACTTCTCAAAAAAATAATGTTAATAATTATGAAATTAATGGAAGAATATCCTCCATATAAAAAAAACATGGAAATGAAGGGACTTATTGTTGACACACACCCACTTAATTTAGAGGGGTGAATTAGTGTGTGGGGATCTTTTTCCGTGCTACCCTCTTACACAAAATTCATTAGTTACCATTCAACATTTTACTCATTACACATTGCTGTGAATTTATAACCCATAGATGCGAACACATATCGGGCAACATATACACGTTAATATATGACTAATGTTACTCACCACAAGGAACACAAAGAACACAAGATGTATGTTACAATTTTCTTTTTAGTACGGACTAAAATCCTTGGGGTTTTTCTAGCAAATAACCTGAATAGAGTCAACCTCTACAAGAGCACCAACTCTATCATGCAAGACTCAAATTACACAAATCAACACCCTAACCGAGATGAGGCAACAATCTTCAATAGATATCAATATGCAATAGGTAAGTGATCTATCGGTACTACAACACGTGTATGTGTGTTCCCTACTAGTATTACAGCCCACGTATACACGTTTCAAACAATACTAATACTATGATACCTCTACGCCATACGCTTATCCTTTTCTATCACATGCTCAAATCCTAACATGCAATCATATTTTCTTCCTCGCCTCTCATTCCAAACTGACCCACATCCAGTGACAACTCATCCAATCTCTCCAATAGTCTACTCATGCTCCACAACCAATCAATATGAATGCCATTCCAATAATGTATAAACAACTAGTATACCATAGCAATCATTTCACCATTGAATCACAAGAGTAATTCTCACTCCATCAAACATAGACTACATATCAAATAGCCATACCAAGAATGCCTTACGCATTCACAACACAAATGCTTTATACTATCCATCAAGACAATAATCAGAATACCAAGCACCTGATGATATATGAGCCCATAGAATGAAGATATGGAACTCATCTACCTTCAATAGCTTCTGTCATCATCAAACCAAAATATCCATGATTTTATCCATTATACACTTATGTACAATAAAACCACATGCATTGTATGCACCTTGTACACGGGCATAAAATTTCATGTATACACACACCCTATACATGCATACCCCACGTATGCACCAAAAAATAGGGTTTTCCTGTGATTCCGAGAATTTTTCCGCCATGATCCGCACTCTTGCTAAAACTTGAATGTGTCCATGATACTTCCCACTTCCTCTCTTAGAATAGATCTTCACTATATTCTCAAGAGATCCATAATCAAATTCTCTCACAAGAAGTTTTCCATCAATAATCTAAAGATATTCTCACAAGAATTTTTCGACCACAAAACCATATGTTTTGCAAGACCACCGCTATCATATCATATACTTCTTAACCTTTAGGTCACTTAATCCATTTATATGAGGTCACTTTCTAACCTACTTCTAGGTTACTTAACCTATTTTCCCTTATTTTAGGGTTAACCACTTCTCCATCAAATAGAGTTCTCCAATACTTCATTTAAATATTCCTCTGATGTTTTCATTTCTTTATTGGCTATTTAAATAATCCACCTTGATTCTTTGTCACTTTTACTTCATCATTTAAATAATGATTTTATTCTTTAGGGCACTTTGACTCTTTGACCATTTCCAGCTCTGGCCAAATACATGGGGTCCTTCAATCTCAGAGGGCTTTTCATAACTCTCAAATGTTGAGGAGTTATGTGACATTTTCCACATACCAATCGAAATGGTATGACAAGCACTATCCATCTAGGATAGTTTCACTAACAACTTCATTGATATTCATCTCATTATTCCATAATCAAAGATGGGTTCTCCAACCCTTCTCCTAGGATAACTCAATCCAAAAAATCATCTTCCCATGAGGGATTTCTACCATAAGGGAACCACTTTGGAGTCTTCATCGATTTGTGCACCTTATCAATCATGATAAGACAATAATGAGTCATCTATACATTATTCCAACAATGCATCATACACCAACGAAACCACATCGATCCATCTCTTACCAAGTATCAGTATCAATGATAACTCATTGAGCCATCTTCATCATATCAATGAAAACTCATTGACCCATCTTCATCTATGCATTATCATCAAGAACAATACATAATATATTACATCAATCATCACCAACAATCCTTTGGTATCAATCAATCACTTTGGCATCAATTAATGACATCAATCAATCGCGTCCATTGGCATCAATGACAACATGATCCAACACTTATCTCTAAACAACACTTGAAAGGCATTGTTTGTACATGGATCACCAGGCAGTGAGGTGGTGACCAAAAACTACACTATACACAAGCTATGCAAGGTTCCATGGCTCTCTCTAATTCACACCAAAATAATATGGGATGCCATTTTGATAAACATGATATGATAACCCTCTCACAATGCATGTGGAAAAAATAGGGAAGAATTACAAATCAAGGGCCAAGAATTCACATGAAAGAATAGATCAATGGTTATTGAGTCCCTATCTTCTGGAGGGCTATATCAATGAAACTCTCAGAAGTAATCGATCAACTGCAATACTATAATCACGTCGACAAGACGAATATCCTCGAGGCATACCATCAGTGTCACCGGTGGTTGTTCACCGCTACATGAATCTGATGGCCTTGCCCATATCTCCCACTCCAGTGGTTCCTGATGATCCAGACCGTCCTCTCCATTGGGTAGTTTCACTGGTAGTGTGGCTCCCCATGTCCAACACCCCTTCTTCGCCCAGTAGTCCTGGTACCCGGTGAAGATGATCGCCCATCGGCTCGAACCTTAGTCTGCTCTGAACAGTGCCTAACCGCTACTACCGCGACGCTGGCTGGCACGCGGGTTGTCCCCGATAAGGGGTCCATTGCTAAGGCGGGTCGTGGTGTAGTGAAAGTGGATCCCCTTTGGAAGCCACGAGTATCCCAAGTAAGTCTCACTGTGTCCGGTGTCATTGTTCTTAGATGAAACTCGCCTTACTGGTCTCATTGAGTCCTAGCTGACTCTAATTGAGTGTTTCCTCCTTCTCTGCTATGAGGGGCTTCTGGATGACATCATGCAAATTTTGAGGCATCAAAATCCTAACCTTTCACGATTGTCATTAAGGCCTAACACGGAATCAGTTGACTTTGAGTTTCTCTCTCAGAGCAAGGTGCGAGTACCGTAGCAACCTCCATGAAATGCGCTCTCAGACGCACCGCATTTACCTCCCCGTCAGAATGTGTTGAACTCATTGAGTTGACGCCAATGAATTCCTCCCAAAGTTACGCCCCTCGAAAACATTCTAATGTAGCTCCTACGAAACATCTTTGATGGCTGTTGTGGCAGAGCTGCCTTCACCATAGAAGAGCACTTTATTGAAAGACCGCCATGTATTCCTTCATGTTGAGGTATAATCCTCGGCGCGGCTACTACCTATGTTTTCCACCATGCCCCTGGGCTGGGCGATGAAAATCTGTGGCACCAAATAAATCAGAAATTTGACCTTCTCGAGTACACAGTGAATGCTACCAGTAACGGCCTAAGGCGCCACTCTACCTCTGCGGGTGCCGTGCCCCCGACTATCTCTCGCCCAAATGGCTAATCACACCGTGACATGCACTAAAAGAGCTTCATCATCCCTGGCCAACACTTTGCAATCACATTCTCTCCCTGGCCCAAGAACTCCGCCGTTCTCCGGGTTAGGACTTCTCAGTGATGTTACCGAGGCGCCCCATTTCCTCCACTAGCACCATGTCGTCGGCCTCCTTGACATCCTCTAACCATAATTACATGCACACACATGTCAACTCCACCATATCAATAGTATAATCAAATCATAACAACTAAAGTTGTATTTAATCCCAAGTCGGGTCAGAACTGCTTTGATACCATATGCGTGATGACTTCCTCGTTACGACAACAACTCCTATAACAGTAAAATTTTTGTTTTAAGGTGTGTGCATGCGTGTAAAAAGAAATGCATTATTAATTTCACTCTACGCTGCCACCCGATGACTAACAAGACAAAACCACGAAGATCACAACAAGAATACATAAGGTGCACAACAAGTAACCTAGCATTAATGACATACCGTGGTTATGTACAAGATGTGACAGATGGAAGAATCCATAGTAGTAGATTTTACTATTGCTGTACGGTGAAAGCATGGCATTTAATCTTAGTTCTCTCAAGCCTCGAGAGAGAGAATGTCGATAGGCTCGCCGCATCGGCTTCGTGTAGAAACTATAGTAATTCCGCCGAGGTCGCAGCGGTGAGAACTCCTTTAAAGAGCCCGAGACCATCGATACGCATCTTAGAGGTGTGTGTAGCAAGAGTGGAAACCCCGCCTTTAAATTGCCCGAGACTCTTGATACGGCAAAAGATTCTTTACACAAAAATAAACAAACACACAATGTAATTCTTATATACAGAGCTTACTAGCCTTTATCGATCAAGAGTTTGATATCATACAACAATGAGTTTGGACAATTCCAATTAAAGTACTAACCCTAAAATTAACCTCGACCCTAAATGTCAAGATAGAAATAAACAACAACTTTATTAACCCTAAATTTAACATCCCAACCCTAAGCCAATCAAATAAAATCACCTTGCAGAAGAACCCATCGGATAAGGGTGCCCACCAAAATTAAGGGCAACAATGTAAAACCCAATACTAATAAAAACAAAAAGCCAATTGAGATAATAGGAGAAATCATGAAGAAAAGCTAGAACTACATGGGCAGAACTTCAATTGAAACGTCATAGGACTCTTCTATATACGTTTAGTAACTTGTTAAGGCCAATATCATTTAAGTCAGGCATAATTTAACGACAATTCCACTCATATAACCAATTCAACTCCTAGGTAGCTTGCTAAGCATTTTGAGGAAATGAGCCATTTTACCTATGAAAAAATTCAAAATTAATAACAAAATCCTTTAAAGAATAAGTACACCATATTTCCATTATATCCATTAAAACTAATTACAAGCATAACGCCTACTAACCATAAGTAAGATTTAAATATCAAACACATCTTATATCATGCTAACCCTACGAAATTCCAATTTCAATGCATCTATGTGCTATCAAAGAACCGTAAACCCACAATACCCCTTTCCATACACGATAACCATTACCCAATTTAATTCCATTGTCATTAGAAAAAATGATCTAATACTCCCCATAATTTCCATTAACGCGTTTCCTTAAAACTAATTTCTAAAAATAATGTAAAGTCAATTAATTGTCATTCTGTATTACCAATGACCGATTGTACTTAGTTTAAAGACATTGCATTCTTATATGTTAACAGTCCGACAACTTTCAACCACATTCCCACAATGATACAATAATATTTCTTTTACTAACCTTGCCAATAAATAATAATCACATTTCATCTCGTGTGTCGTCAAGATGATAAAATTTCACTACCCTTACCATAATACTCTAACATCATCATGTTTTGCCTAAAATGACTTTGCAATAAAATAATAATCTTTGTACTTCTAGTGTGTTACCTATGCAATATATTATAACAACTTACAATAAGACAACACAACAATTCAAATTATACTAATTGACCTTGCAATAAATAACAGTAAAACTTCATTCCCTACTAGCTATCACCATCCATGCAGGTAAATTGCTTTTTATATGCGTACTCTTCATTTCCCTAAAATATAATCATCAACATTGCTTTTTGGTTTTATCATAATCTACAAACAAATATCAATAAGAGATACCTCCTTACATCTAACACTAACCTTACCCTCGCCTTTATGTCACATAACATTAACCTAAAACCGAAGCTAACATTTCATTTATAATATAATGAAAGAAAAAAAAAAAAAAAAAAAAAAAAAAAAAAAAAAAAAAAAAAAAAAAAAAAAAAAAAAAAAAAAAAAAAAAAAAAAAAAAAAAAAATAATAAGATATATATATAAAACGCAGTCAAAGATTTACGCATAGAGTGGCCATCCAACAAAGAATACGTATACATTAATAAGAGAAAATTGTGGTAATCCAATGGCAACCTCAGTCAGAGATCAATACAATGTAGGGCCACATTCACCATCTTAGCAGTTTTAAAGTGCAATGAAAATGCTGGCCACGTAGCTAGAATCACATTTGCCCAAAATGAAATTACAGTAACCATATAAAACAAATTGCCAAAACACATCTCATGAATCCATTTGCGCAGAACTATTACAACAAATTGGGCTTAACTCATTTGCTAGAACAAATTGGCAGAATCATTACAAAACAAATTAATGAAAACTAAATTACAACAAATACAATATAGTAAAACGAATTCGCTTAACATACTCTTTCCAAGTAATGATTTTATTAAACGGAATGCTAATACACTCCATCGCTGTAACGAATTATTAGAACAAATTTTACAAAATGAAAATGCCAATACACTCATAGCCATATTTTAAAATGCCCCCAGTCAGATATAACACCCATACTATATATAAATGCCCACATTAAAACAAACGCCTACCATATATATATAAAAATGCCCACTCATAATTTATAAACTTACACAATACAAATGCCTAATGTAAGATATAAATGCCCTCTATCATTGGCTAAATGCCCATAGACATATATAAAAATGCCCATCATAATTTATAAACGCCTAAAGAAAAACAAATGCCCACAAGAAGATATATATAAACGCCACAGCCATCTAAACACACACTATAAATCCTTTTTGTCCCAATCACATGCAACAATGTTGAGTAAGAAGAAATATTTTATAACCGTAACACAATTTCAATCACTGAAGAACAAGGTAAGAAAACCAATCGATCCAATGAGTATCCAAGCAGACAGTTAAGTATTTTCATCTCACAATGCCAATACAAAATGTTGATAATAATAAGAGAGGGCCAAGGTCCTAATAACTTCTATCATGAAAATGAAAAACATACCGCTGCCTTAACCCCCGCCTCGAATAATGATCAAGACTTCCATACCGCTTCCCCGCCTTTCCAGGCTGGGCCTCCCTCAGCCAACCGGCTTCTAGACTTCACTTGTACTTCCCAACCAATGCTAGGTTTACTTTTCTTCCCCCTTTGCCCCCCGAGCTGCAAAGGGACTACACACAATCCATATGGTCCATCTAGCTTCCCAACTCACCTCCTCGCAAGGCCGAAGCTACTAATTCCATCTCGCCGGAAAATCCCAACTCCACAAGTAATCACTGTCACACCTGGTGATGAATGCTGCAATGATCCCCTTCTTCCCCATCTCTCCCTTTCTTTATAGAGTTTTTCAACCTCCAACTCTCTTCTAAATCACATTTTAATTAAGTTTTAATAAAATATTCTAACACATTCCCTTCGCATAAGTGTCGTCCATCCCTCTCTTTCCTCAAATAACATTTTCTTTAAATTATTAAATTACCTATTTCCCTCACCCACCTAGATTTGCTCCTGCACCCTCCTAGGTGTCTCTAGATCCCCTTACATGTTTTAAATAATTCCCTAAAAATGAAGTTGCTAAATTAGCCAAATTAGAAGGTTCTTAATTGCACATTCCTTACCATGTTGACCTCTTTTTACCATAAGTTCCCAACTCTCCTTAATTATGTTTCCTCCATTACTCAGTTTCCTAATTCTTATTACTCACTTCTTTCCCCTTTTTAGAGCCAAACGGCGCTTCTGCACCCATTTTACTTCCTTTTCCCTATTATTAATTCTAAAATCTTTTACTCCACACAACAATGTATTTCTTCTTTACAATTTAAACCCACGGATTTTAATTAAATTATTCCTCTCTTCATTTTACCCACCAAATTTTAAGAAGACTAAAACTATTACTTATGAGGTTTTTAGTCATACTTTATTTTTATTTTTAGGTCTTTTTCTTAAGGCTTAACAAAATTTTGCCCTAGAGAAGATTTAGACTTAGGCTTCTTAGATTCTCAACTCATGCATAAATTATTTAGGGAAGTCATTTTAATAATTTATTACAAGTAAAAGTCTTAGGTCCATCTAGGTTTTGTTCCTTCCTCAACATCAATGCGCCGTGCCCTTCAAGACGCACTAATGCTCCAAGGGTGCCACTCGCTCTGCTGTTTCTTTGGCGCTGATGTACCCTTCAGATGGACCACGTGTCTAAGTAAGCCACTTGCCAACTTGTGTTTTCACGACATGCTCCTTCGTGATGCACCACGGCTCCAAGGGGTGCTACTCTACAACTTGACCGACAGGTAGACATCTATAACCCTTGAGTCAACACTCGCCAAGTGAACTTGTGGGAGACTATACCTCTAAGGAATAAGGCCCCAGATTACGCGCCCCTTAGAATCATCAGAGCGATCACACATACCGGGCTTTCCTCAATTTTACATCGTGGATCTCTTGAACTAGGTAATCTAACGGCTACTGAGCTACTACGGAGTGCTAGTAGTCATGTATCATGGTCTTCAGTTAATTCTCCCCTCGACTTCTCTCGAAATCGTGGTGTGGCCTTTTAATTTGGCAGGTGGAGTCTCCAGGTCACAGTTATCACAACCTACATCATCAACAATCGTGTAACATGTCCACATCATATCATCAAATCAAATAAATATCATAGTAATTAAATCAACCTAAATAGCACACTCGACTCAATCCGTAGTCCAAGGGGTTCCATCAATACCTATGCATCCTCGAGGTCCAAACCTCGCGACACTCAATAAACTGAAATAATAGCACCTGTCTACGTCCTAGTAGTAAAACATCATGTCATCTATCATAATGCATCATAATCATGGATAAATGTTTTAATATCATAAAATTCCGGATCACTTGTGAGAAAGTGTCATCAAAGAATAGGTTTTCTTAGTGCCAGAGCGATGTTACATCTTTTTCTCTTTAATAAATTTTTGTACAAATTTTTATTTTCAAAATTTAATTAATTTCCTTTTAAGAGGGATCGATTTTAATTTTTGGATAGATATCCAATGTTTCAAATATGTAAACCAATTTCTATGTGATATCCATATTCTTATCTTTCCAACAATTCCTCCCGGTGCAATTTCATTTGATCTCAAGATATGAGCTTGTAGTCAAGTTACAAACCTATTTATCATCAAAGAATAATAATATGGTTGACTTCTCTTTTAATTTTTTAGAAACTTCTAGGAAAATTTCAGCCTACAATACTTTGTCCCATATAATTTTTGTATTCTAAACACCTTCCTTCCAATGAGGTATAGTTTGTGTGATTCTGACTCTCGGATCTCAAGATATGGCCTTCTGAAGATTAAGTCTTAGTATTCATTGATTGATCTTCTCCGAGAAATTTGGGCCCTTGGTTAAATTTCATCCTTCCTTTTGACAATTTTGACTTGTCTTCATAATATTTATCCCACATGTATAATATTTTAATAGGGTTTTAATGTATATATTACAAAGTGTTGTTGGAATATTCACCAATACTCAGAGGGGGGTGAATCATTATTGAGAACCTTTTACCATTTTATTAAATAACATGTAAACATTAACTTATCAACTATGTGTATCACTTTATGATTGCATTCAAGATATATCATCATAAACTTATAACCAAAGATACACAGTACACACTCTTTAATAACCTGAATGATGTGAAAATCATGGAATGATTTTCAATATATATCTTGAATATTACATTCACTGTATAACGCTAACTTCTAAAGTTATTTAGCAATAACTGTAAGGAGGATCCAACACCCTATTTATATGATTCAACCTTAAGGAAGCTACAAATATCTATATTCTCTAGCTCCAACTAGAAGGAGGCTCCAACACCCTAGTTTTATGAGGCTCCCACCTAAAGGAAGCTACAACTCCCTATATTCTCCTCCTTAACCGAAGGAGGGATCCAACACCCTAGTTTTATGATGACCAACTCATAGGAAGATGCAAGCACCAAACTTCTATATGAAGACACCAATCTTCATGTTCACCACCCAACCTCGTTTCCTCAATCAACATATAAAGGAGACTTAAAAAAATCCTTCCTGCACCAATTCTAACAATCTCTTTTAAATATAAATGAGAGAATCATGTCATTACATTTACTAATGAGCAAGCATCAGAGTATATCATCATCATCAAAACTAGCTCCACTACAACTAATAAGCATCAATAATCATCAAAAATTAGATCCACCACAACTAATATATCATATTCATCAAAACTAGATACACCATAACCACACATATCAACATCATCAACCTATTTCCACTTAGAAACCGGGTCCACATAAATATCCTAGGTCTACATGGGTCCATATATACACCCCAACATCACTTCTTAAATATATCTCGAACACCTATTTGGGACTAGTTTTGATTAGTCACAACCTTAACTTCCAACAAGTATAAATCCATACTTGTAAATGAATCAAGGTCTGAAACTTGTACCCAATATCTCTATATCTACTCTAAAAATTCCTCCAAGTTTCTCCTTTAATCACACTGAAAAAATTATAGCAAAATGAAGCAAGACCTTCTTAATTTTGGCCTATTCCTGGAGAGAGAACTTGTACAACATTCCACTCATGACTCAATATTTAATACATGATTATGAATCTCACATAAAAAATAATAAGGAATATACTCTTTCAAATGAAATTAATCTCACATAATTTGGGTCCCTATGAAGAAGTTATTACTATTTTACATTCTAACACCTGTTTGAGACTAATTACAGGACTAGTCAAAACCCTATCTCTGTATAGAGTGTATCTCCAAACATACAATGACCTGTAACTCAAATTCAAACTACACAAGTACTTTGATAGTCTTATCAATGACTCCTAATTTTTTCTATCCTAACTCCTAGAAAAACGCTTATAGAAAAAAATGGTGAGATGACTTTTAAAGAACATACCTTAGAACACATCATCACAAGACTTCATCTTCCCTTTAATTTCCCTTCTTCACTTCCATCTCTCCTCTAAAATTCAATTACAAAGATTTTCTAAGAGATCACAAGAATTAATGATGAAAATAAGAGGTTCTTAATGTTTACTTATACTTTCCAAGTACCTCTTTACTTGACCTTGAGTTGACTTGTAACTTCACTATAGCCAACTTTTCTCATTTGTTTTGGATATTAGGCCAACTTATAACTTATTGACCTTAGATCTAGGGCTTTGTTGATCATACTCTAGGCTTCATTTTAAGAGGGTATAACTTCTCAACCATGAAGAACCATGTGGAATGACGCCTACCATTGGAGATAAT
>SNQJ01S0232062.1:0-14148 GCA_010110895.2 Picea sitchensis
CATTAGAGACAATTAGAGAACATATCCAAAGTATGCTCATGAATATATCAAAACGACACAAAATAAAATAGCCATAGGGTAGATACTAGAACCGTAGATGGAAGAATCTCATAGCTCATGAGTCGTGACTGTCATTAGTCCTCCATGTCATAATCATCAAGATTGGCATCACTACCACTGCTCTCTCCTCCTCCTCCTCCTCCCCTATATCCAATGCAATTCGTGCATTTGTTGATGTGGACTTTGGAGGATGACCCCTCAAGAGGATCAACATCATCAAAAGTGACCGGCTCTAGCACTTGTTCATTAAGATCCAAGTTGGCTAATGCCAACTCAACACTGTTGTTCAAATCCTTATCATCAGAAAACACATCCCACATCGTTGTCTTTCCCTTCAACCACTCTTCTCTTTGCTTGTATATAAGACGGAGGTTGGTGTGCACATATACTACTAAGTCACCAGACAAGATGACAAACTACAAAGAGAAGAGTTCAATAGAAGAGTTTATACTTGAGTGAAGGGTACATTTTTACTTGGGTTGTGACAAAAGAGTTCAACAATCAATGCCAACAACATCAAGGTACATAAAGGGATTGGTTCTCTTGATTAAATGTCAGTTCCATACCCTCATACATATCCAGTGGAAACATTGTAATCTTGCCAATCTTGAAATCCTGAAAACTGTTAAGCCTGCTGAATTTTGAATGGGACCTAAAATTCTACTTTCTCCATATGAAGTCCAATGAGGTTGGAACCACTATTAAACATCCTGAAACAATTAATGGTAATGTTAAAAATTTAAGTAAAAGTGACATTCTGACATTCTCCTTTAGGTTGGTTGTAGATTGAGGGAATCAAACTAGGCTTAAGGTCGGTTGTAGATTGAGGGAATCAAACTAGGCTTAATTTAGGGGTGGATCCTAAGGTCACAACTGATATCACCCCTCTCGTTTTGGGCTGGTGCATGCCAACCACAGGGAGGCTACCCTAGGGCATGCTGCTTGATGGATGAAAATTGACTTGCAAAACACAAATCAAACAAGCCCGATATGGTTTTGGGATGAGGGTTAGATAACCTCACCCAAAACTAGCATAAAAATTAATTTTAAATGAATTTTGGTGGAAAACCCTAAGTGGAGCGAACCATTAGAATGCAAAAAGACAATAAATCAAGAAGGAAGAGCGCTTCAAAGGTGCCAAATCGACCCTCAATGAAGGATGGGCGTCAAACACCTGCAATTAATTAGAAATCGAATGCAACAATAAGAATCTAGGCCAAAATCAACACATAAGACTCTTTATATGTCAAATTAGAGGAATGGCTCCATCACAGAGAAAAGCCACAAACTGTTACAATAATCTCCTAGAAACTGAGAATCTAAAGCTAGAATTAGAGGTAGAATAGAATGAGGAAGAATGCTGCATATATAGCTGACTGCATGAAGAATTTGCCTTGATGTTTCCAAATTGGGCCAAAAGCTAGCCAATATCCCTCACCCATGTGTCAATCTGTCCACCTGCCGTGTGTCAATGCATGAAAATCTGCTAAAACTGGCTGAGCGCACCTTTCCCAAACAATTTGGCCAAATCTGGGGGTTATCTGGAGGAGAATGGAGGTTGAATGGGCCAAAACTGGTTGAGTATGAAGAAGTTGTGGCCAAAAAGGTAAGAGGGGTGCATCTCATGGAGAGAAATAGGGCGCATGAGTGATAGAATGGAAGGAAAAGGGAGAAACGTAAAAAGTGGAAAGCTAAAGGGAAAAAGCGGAAAACTGGGAAAGGGAAAAAGTGGAAAGCTAAAGGGAAAAAGCGGAAAGCTAAAGGGAAAAAGTGGAAAACTGGGAAAGGAAAAACAGCGGAAAGCTAAAGCATGGAAAGTGGAAAGCTGGGAAAGGAAAAAGATACAAGTTAAAGGCTAAAAGCTAAAGCAGAAAGGAGACAACTCGTCCAATTTGACTTTTTGATTTTCTTTCGAATGCTTTATGACTTTGGGAAACTTCTTTACTTAGCCCAATTTTCATTTAGCAAGTGTTGGGCACCTTAGTGGGCCCAGTTTTAGGAGGAAAAGTACCCAGATTTAAGAGTGTGGGCCCCACATGGGTTCCCACCTCACCCTGCAACGTCTTAACTTGTGCCACCTCATCACCCAAAAAACAAAGTTGTCCAAATACCATCAAGTTTATACTCATTGGAAGCAGAATTGGACAAGGAGTAAGAATATGCTGTTAAATAACTGATGTGGGGTCAATAAGATCCTCATGGGCAAGAAGTGTCCCATAGATCCTCATCCTGTAATAACTCGGAAATCACTTAAACAAGCTCTGAACTCAACCCCTGTAAGAAGCCATCCTCTAACTGACTAGAACAAGCATCAATGTGCCTGGAAGACCTCTGAATGATGGTCCTGTGCTATCATGAAGAACCTCTGAAATTCTGAATGCCAGCCTGAAAGGATATACTGGCCCTTTGACCATTAAAATCTCAAAGGTGAGATTTTGGGGTCAACAATACCTCTGCAGCTCCAAGAAAGGAAAACAATTATATGGTGTCATCCATAAACCTGATTAATATTATGAATCTTTGAAAAACATTAATGACAAACGTAACAAATAACAATTTTCCTTCAGTAAAAACCTAAAGGATTATAGTGGTATTGGGTATCAGATGGATTCTCATTAGTAATGATTCTGGGGAGTTCCATACTCATTTTGTTCACGGGCAGGAGTGTTTTGTGATCTTCCTTGTAATTGACTATAGGGCAGACTACCTTCCAACAAATGGCAAGCACCTTCTATGCTCGATAGCTGGAAATGTGTCAGTCTCCAACCAGTTTGAGGTGTTTTTTGGTGCTTATATAGTTTAAAAGTCATGCCTACTAAAAGAACTGAACCATAAAGTAGCTAACATAGGAATTTTAATCTGTCGAAAGAAAAGCCTTTATATCTTGCATTGTAAATTATCCTTATCAATCATGATGTGTAAGTGATATGCTCAACTGTATCAATATTATTTTTGTTTGAATGCTTCTGGTCACAGATGGGATTTTCACCCGTGGACTTGTGGAATCAATTCTTGTCTAAGTGGCTGTGGCTGGGGGTAATCTAATCCGTTAGTGACCCAAGTATCACACCTGGCCCCATCCCCATGACATGCCTCCTAGCAGAGGCAAATTGGCCCACGAGGGGCAAGCATTTCTCGAGTGGGAATTGAACCTGAGTGGGGAGGATAGCAACACCTCACGTTAACCTCCCAAGCTAGATTCCATTGACAACTGTATCAATATTTATGAATCCTCATGAATCCCCTGTAGAGGAAACTCGAAACTGAGATATAGAATGATCATAGATGTGAGATGGTTCCTATTTATAGAACAGTAAAAAGTTAGCTTGAAGAATCTAATCGTCCTTTCACTAGTCAAAAGCTAAGTCATAGGGTTCACTGAACTTTATCCTTCTAGTTCGAAAATTGGCAAACTCCAAGAAAAACAATGAAGCTTGATTAGGTTCAACAAATCCCAACCGGAACTCTAAAGTGGATCCCTAATTGCCTTCTGACTTGTCTTTGACTCTTCACCTTTCCCCACAATTTTCTTCTCTTGCATTTGTTTACCCTCAGATGCCTCCTATGCACTCGTTCACCTGCTGTGCTGCTAGCCTGCCTATGATTTGTTGCTGTCGTGAAAGTGTCACTTAGCATTGCTGCAGCCTGCCTGTGATTTGTTCCTGCAGCCTGCACACTGTGATTCAGTTCGGAGTTTGGATAGACAGCAGAAGGCTGCTGCCAGTCCAGGCCCTGTGAGTATTTGAGTTCTCTCAGTCACCCCTGCGAGTATTGGAGCCCATCTGTCGAGTTCTCTGTCACCCTTGCAAGTATTGGAGCCCTCTGTTGAGTCCTCAGTCACCCGTGAGTATTGAGTTGTCTCACTCAGGTTCACTACTACAAGCATGCATCACAATAATATATGGGTGATAATTCTTATATTATCACAAGGAATAGTATTCTTTCATAAATATATGGGTTAATTCTTTGTTAAATATAGTCACAATCTCTTATACTTCTATATTAAATATTAATTATAATAAAAATATATGAAAGTATATATGATATGTTAATATGTTTTAAAATGTAACTTATATTTTGAAAATAGTTATATGGATGAACCTAATGGTGAATCTTATCCGAATCTCATTGGAAAATTCAAATTTGAACCAAATTTCATCGTTGCTCATGAGTTCATTTAGGAGAAACATTTGATATTTCTCCATAATCAATGATGGCCCTTTTCTCAGTTCCGGGTATTTGAATAACACTCCTTTGATCATGTCAATAATTACTAGGCTTGGCCTCCTGCCTTTTTGTCATTCGGTTTTGGAACTTGCTGGGGCAACTAAGTGGTTTTGTTAGAATTTACTACTCTAAAGTTCAGAACCCAATTCTCAGGAGGATGGCAGAAAGAATGCTTGAGATCCCCAGGGCCCCGATTCTGCCTCTGGGGTGCCAGTGCAGGACAAACGATCGGTCCTGGCTGGTACCGAGAGCTGATGCTGTTGGGGTTCTTAGTCGGATAGCAGTTAAAGCCACTAGATATGTTTGGGGCCCTTGGACATAGTCCGGGGAGTTGCCCATCACAGGGGCATAGGTTTCTTAATTTGGGACCAAGCAGTTGAATTCCTTAGATATGTCTAGGGCCCTGGACATGGTCCAGGGCACCCATACCTAGGGCATGGGTTGATCCCTAGTCTGCAGCAGGTGATGAATTAAAATATAGGCAACTTGATCCTGAATGGGGTGCTTTGTTAGAATTCTCACAAGCCCCTCTTTGAAGGTGGAGGACATATCCACATGAGGGATAAGTCCCATTTGCAATGATGATAAAGTTAATAGGGTCACCTTGAATATGAATGGACAAGTGTTGCCACCAAGCAACCCCACCTAAAACCCTCAACACCTATAGTTGCTTGTGTGTTGGTTTGTTTTTAAATGCTTGGGGTTAAAGTAAAGTTTAAATTAAAATGTTAATTATAACATGTTTAAAATTAACAATTTAAACATGTTATTTTTTAATAATAATTATTTTAATTTTAATTTCTTTTATTTATGTACAACTAAACTATAAATAACCTATCCTCTACCCTTCACTTTACACACTCTTATTTTTATGCTCTTGAGCTTGAAAGTGAGCAGATCCTTTCTCCTTGCTGCGGCCCTCATCTGTACATTTGGGTTTATTGTTCTTGTGACCCTCTTTCTTTGCATTGGGTGTTTGTTCTTTGACCCTCTTATTTAATTGGAGTGTTTGTTCTTTACAACTCCCTTTGATGTCTGTTATACTGTTGGCTCCCCACCAGGCTACCTCTGCATGCCAGTCAACATTTCCTGCAGAGCAACACAGGGATTGTTGGCTGTTGGGTGCAAACCCACCCCGGGGTACATTTGTGGTGGGCAGCTCCCCTTGTGGACCTGTTGTGAATGTGACCCTCCTTTGTGGCATCCCGGACTATATAGCTTTTAAACCCAGCCTACAGTAAGCTAATTTTTTGTGAGGGTTTTTATCCACAGATTTTTTGTGTGGGGTTTGGGTGATTGAAACTTTAGGTGAGGGTTTGACTTTAAATGCATGTGTGAGAGAATCCCCTTGTGGCCCTAATGTTGTACAGTGTGTCATATGTAGAAAGTCCATTCTCTGGATCTATGGTGGACTTTATTAAGACACATAATTCAAATGATACATCTCTGAGTGTTTTAGCTGAGGAGGTAAGACTTGAAGACAAAATTAGGATTCATAAGTATGAGAGGCTACATGAATAAACTACTTTTAAAAGTCCGGACTGAGAGAACTACCATGTGAGTCCAGGAGGAGGCAGAGCCTCCACCTTGAACCCTTAGGACTCCTCTTCAGTGATGGTAGGGGAGAAGCCTGAGGGGAATTCAGGTGGACCCCTCAGGAATTCCTAAATGGGTTTCCAGTGATCCCTCTCTCCAAAAATAGCACGGTGTCGTGAGATATTGAAAGAAGCAGAAAAAAACACTCAGCTCCGAAGGACACAGCTGAGGAGAAAGAAAGAAAGTAGATAAGTACTCAGGTCTCATAGCTCATTTAAATAATGTAATTGATTCAAAACCTTCCGCATTTTTTTGATGCCTCCAAACATCAAGTATGGAAAGATGCTATGAATGAAGAGTATGATTATATTCTAAAGAATGATGTATGGATTGGTATTCCTAGACCCTCACCATTGGTGTAGTGACTTCAAAAATGGCTTTATAAGATAAAACTTGTCTGTGGATAAGGCATTGAGAAATACAAGGTGAGATTTGTGGCTTGTGTGGGTTTCTAGAAAAGAGGAATTATCCATGAGATTTTTGCTCTGGTTGGTGTAACAATCATGATTATTATCTCACTACGGTTTTGGTTGGAAACTTCACTTAGGATGGACGTTAAGGCTGCTTTTTCTTAGCAGTTGAGAAGTTGAGCAAGAAGTATGTATTGAGCAACTTGAAGGTTTCGTGATATATGATCAAAGATCTCATGTGTGCAAACTCAGAAAGCCCTGTACGGGTTGAAACAAGCTCCAAAGGCCGTGTAGAATAGATAGTTTTCTACAAAGTCTTAGATTCTCAAAGAGCTTCATAGTAGATTCAAATCTTTATATAAAGATTGTTCAAAATCATCGAGTTATCTAGTCTTATACGTGGATGATACATTCCCTCATAGAAGGCTTTTGATATTTCGGACAAGGGGAGCTTTTCGAAAATTTTAAATACAGGCTGGGCTCATGCACTCTTTTGGGCTTGGAGGTTTGGTAGAAAACAGGAGAGATCTTTCTCTGGGGTAAATATCTGCAGTTGATATACATCCCTTGATTTGGCATGATGGTACACAAGTCCATGACTACTCAATGATCTCTAACCTAAAGAAACTATAAGATCAGGATTCTGGGTTAGGATCCGGAAGACCCCTTTATATGCAATGAGATGTGGATCTTTGATGTATCATTTTGTACAGTTATCTGTTATTTTGTAAATGCTCTTAGCCAGTTCGTGTGTGAACCAAAGCATATACATATGGTTGTTGTAAAACATACTCTGAGATATGTTGTGAGAGGGCCTAGCTTATGGTCTCGGATACACCTCCCAGGTGGATGTGTAGTGCTCCATGGTTTTACAGATTGAGATTGGATGAGCTCCAATTTGATGGAAAGGTACTTCAGTCTATTGCTTTAGTTTATGGAACCATAATGATTTAGGCTGAGAGCAAAGCTCATCTTAAAGCAACGTAGAAGCGAATACATTCTTTGCTAGTGTTCTTGTGAAATGATGTAGCTCAGGGAAGCTACTCTCGGACTTATTGATTAGAGCTTGAACGGTCATTCCATGACAATTAGAGGCATATAAAGCTCAAAGACAATGTTTCATGATAGTAAAAGCACATTGAGATGAAGATATCACTATGTCCAAGACATAGTTCAGAAGAACGTTCGGCATTATATTATATTCATTATTGAATAGATAGGATATTTTCACCAAGCCCTTGTCCCGACAAAAGTTTGTATACTTTAATGCAAACTTGAATTGTGGTGAAATACCTCTCTTTCTTGAGAGGAACATTAAATTTATAGCATTTGCAAGAGCCATTCTCCAGAGAATAGAAAAGACCCTAGTTGAGATCTAAGGCCCCAGTGCACTCTCCCGTTGCCAGTCTAGGACCATGATTTCATTACCCATGGCTAAAGACCCTTGAGAGGGACATTATATCCTTTAGGTTCTTGTCTAAGACTAATGAATTAAAAAACCCCTAAATATAGGGCCCACGGACATGGTCAGAGTTTATCCCCAGGGCATGTTTCCTGTGCGGACCAAGCTGATTCAAAAACCCTAGATATGTCAGGGCCCCTGGACTGGTCCGAGGTGCCATCACACAGGGCATGGGTGATCCTTGGTCTTGTACCTTGGATAAGACCCTAAAAATGATGGATACATTTAGTCTACTCGATCAGGTGCTTTGTTGGTATATGACCCTCCTTGAGGTGGGCATGACCACATAGGGGATGTATTCCATATGCAATGATGATAAAGTTAATAGGGTCACCTTGAAAATGAATGGAAAAGTATTGCCACCAAGCTACCCCACCTAAACCCTCCTTTACCCTTGCTTGTGTTGGTTTGGGGTTTTGTTTTTGTCTTAAAGGTTCTGAAAGTAAAGAGTTTAAATTAAAGTGTAGTATAACATGTTTAATCAACAATTTAAACATGTTATTTTAATAATAATTATTTTAATTTATTTCACTATTGCCCTCCTTCTTCTAGCTCGCCTACCCTCTACCCTTCACTTTACACACTCTTATTTTTATGCTCTTGAGTTTGAAAGTGAGTGGATCCTTTCTCCTTGCTGCGGCCCTCATCTTTTGTTGGAGTGTATTGTTGCTGTGGACCTCTTGCTGTTGGAGTGTTTGATGTTGCGGCTTCCTTTGAGGTCTGTTGTGTTGTGATAAGGCTCCCTTGAGGGCATGCCACCCTCGCCTGCGACCTTCTGCTTGTTGCCAGTCTTTGACCATAGAACCACCCAGGGATGTTTTGTGTAGATTAGGCTCCCCTTTGAGGGACTGTTGTGTGGGTGCGAAGCTCCTTGGTAATGGACTATGTGGTGGAGGCCCTCCTTTGCAGTTGTCCAGACCTGTCCTGTTTTGATCCACGGCCTCCCTTAAGCTAATTTTGTGTGAGGGTTTTTATCAATAGAATTTTTGTGTAGGGTTTGGGTGATTGAAACTTTCTGTTGAGGGTTTGACTTTAGAAATGCATGTGTGAAATCCTTGTGGCCCTATCTCCTTGGTGGCAAGAAAGTCTATTCTTCTCTTGGCAAGAGAGCCAACCTATAAGGTGGATCTATGAGCTAGACTGTCTGAGCATAATTTCAAATGGTGTGCATCTCTATTGTGTGGCTGTGACCTCTTCAAAGGTAAGGCTTCAGGACAAGGTAAGTTATCTATTCAGTTTATCATTATCAGATCTGGATTTTGCTTTGGGTTTTTGTTTTGATCTATCTAGATTTATGTATCGGCATTGAATGTTATCAGATCTGAACTGTATATTGAGCTTTGGACTTCTTACTCTACATTTAGTTTGGTTTTACTGCTCATGATCAGTGCTGTTTCAACACAGAGTTTAGATCTAGCAGATCTGTATAAGATTTATTCAACTGTTATAAATCAGAACAATGTTTATTCAGATCTATATTTAACTACATAACTAAATATCTTAGATCGGTACACATCTTGTTTCTCTGTTCAAATGGTGTGATTTGTTTTGGATATAAGAATCCGTTCAATATTCTAACAAATTTAAAGGAACTGCTGTTTCTACTTCCTACCTCATTCTGGTTTTACTGCATTTTGTAGGGTTCCAATGTGTGATATGTGGTTGTAAACCAGCCTCTGCAAGGTCACTTTGGTAAATGTACTGTCTTTAGAGCTAGTACAGAAACCAAGTCTAACCTATTTGTAGGATTATTCATAAGCAATCCCTTGATTTTCTTCTCCCTGATTTATTGACGAGTCAAGGGCTAGTTTTGGTTGTTTTGGACTGGTATATAATCCTAACTTGTCTTTATTTCTTTTTAGTCTACAAATAAATAAAAGGGTAACATGTAATTATGATTTTCAAGGAATAAAAGCTAATAATATATAGTAGATACGTTCACAACTGGTTGTTCTGATATAAACATTTTAATTTTTTAAGGTGTCTTTTCTGAATAATACAGTGTACATTTTGTAGAATTGTTAATGGATACTTTATTTTAAGCTAAGCTGTTCTCTACTTCAGGTAGGTATTTGTTTGTTGAATACTATTTTTCTTTTCATGCTTCATTTAGAATACTAAAATGTAGATGTGAAGATATCTCAAAATAAATGGCAAAATAAGTCTTACATTTTGGATGGTAGGATATTTTCAGGGCTTCTCAAAGACTGAGAATGAATTAAAATGGAGATTTATGCAAATAACAAATATTTCCATTTTTAATTAAACACATTATAGAGAAGATCAAGAATTGCTCGCTGTGTTGGTGGGGTCTGCTGGTGTAAATCTTTCCCTAGCCAGAATGCTTAAGATGGAATTTTTTAAATTTGTAATTGTAAGAGGAGTTTTGATTAAGCATTGTTTTGTTTTTTCAGTTGGCTTCCATATTGCTTCAAGTTTGTCAAATTTGTCAGTTGGATCTTTACAATGTCTCTTTTTTTCTGAATAATCGTGTTTTGTTTGTCCAGGAGACAGAAGAATTAATAGCAGATGTGCTGGGAGTTGAGGTTTTCAAGCAAACTATTGCAGGAAATATTCTCGTTGGGGGTTATTGCGTGTTTTCCAACAGAGGTGGTCTAGTAAGAGTTAATTTTGATTTAGCTCATTGAATTCTTCTTTTACAGCATTTATGAAATTTTAAAAATATGTATGTATATTTTTGTTCGTGCTATTTAATGGGGAAGTTGTTGATGCTAAATAGGTCCATCCACACACTTCAATAGAAGATCTAGATGAATTATCAACTCTTCTTCAAGTACCTCTTGTGGCAGGCACTGTCAATAGTGGAAGTGAAGTAATAGGTGCTGGAATGATTGTAAATGATTGGACAGCTTTTTGCGGCCTGGACACAACTGCAACTGAACTGTCTGTTGTGAAAGTGTTTTCAGTGAAGCACAACCTAGTGCTACTGTTGATGAGATGAGAAAGTCATTGATAGATACATTTGTCTGAGTATCAATGCCATGCCATATGTCTCATCGTTTATTAGTTTAAACTTACTATCGGTCCTATCTAAAATCTCAAGTGATATCTTTTGTCATTTTGTTAACTTGCTCTGCAAGTTCATGCTTTACAGAGTTGTAACATACACAGCATTGGTACATTTATTCCAAGTTTCATTTTGCTGTGCACCATTGCTATATTTGAGTAAATATTGAGAATATTGAATTCTGATTATTATGTTGAACGAGTTCTATCACTACACTCAATGGCTAGCATGTGGGTAGCAGTTATGACTGTTAAATTTGTGTATTTATCTAAAAGTGATTCTATATTTGTTGGAAACGCTGGTGTTGTCATTCGATGTACAAGTTAAAAAAAGGCATATTGTAAATGTATGTCTTGCTGCAGATACACCAAGATCCTGATTCTTGAAATACGTAATCAACTGCTGCCTGCAATGTTCATATCATTCTTTTTAGCCATAAAAACATTGACTTAAAATGATGTGGTTTGAGTTCAAACGTGATTATGAATACAAAATTTGCTCACAAAGAGAACTCTGCGAATTGATTTTTTTTATTTGAGTGCTGATTAAGAGTTTCATTGATGGTGAGTGGATGCATGGATGTTTCAATGGATCACATATGGACCATGATGTTTGGATGATTGATTGAATGCAATATAATGTATAGATGTATGGTTTTACTGAAGTTACTAGAGATTCAAATTGGATATAAATCGTCAAATTATCTTAAAATAATAATTTATCCAGATGTTTTAATAATCATTATGTTTGCTATGTGGGGAGCATTGAATCCTATTTTCTAACTACACATTAGTATAGTTAACCCATCTAACATGGGAGCATGGAAGCATTTCTAAGGACACAATGTCAATCTTGTATACTTGATGCATTAGTAGATACACATATATGCCCAAACAAATTGGTTTTTGCAGTTACATCTACTCCTCTACACATATATGCCCAAACAAATTGGTTTTTGCAGTTACATCTACTCCTCTTTCTATATTGGATTTGTGTTCTCTTTTGATGTGTTTTCTTCATCTATCGGCTTTATGTATTTCATATCACGTGGATCATTTGATTTTGTTAAGAGCATTAGATTTTTATATATAATAGTTTTCTTTAAAAAACAAACAAAGTATATACATCATAGTAATTGGCAAACATTGTCGGTGACATGTTTGGAATGACACAATCCCCTAATGCTAATGAAAAAAATGTTATCACATGGATGTTTTTACTATTACTATTAGATCTGGAGAAAAAATCATATTAAAGCCATGTAAACGTACATGATGAAGACCCTTTCTTAAAGGGTACTAGTAATTTTTAAACATATTGAATTGTCAATATAAAACCTGTTTTAGAGGGCACTCATAATTTTTAATCACATTGAACTGTAAATATAAAACTCTTTCTTATTGGACACTCATATTGATAGTGAAAGTCTTCTTACATAGATTCATAATTACTCATTATACAAGTTTCAACAATTATTTTTTATTTTTTTTATTTGATCTTGTCTAAACTCATAATTACTTATATAAATTTCAACAATCATTTTTAATTTTTTTATTTGATCTTTATAGAAGATCCATGGAAGCTTGTTATAGGTTAAACAATCATTTTTGTATTTTTGATAATAGATGTTTATTGGGGCTTGAAACAACTAATTAATTCCAATTTTCTTTTCTTTTATGTAATTTGTTAGATATTTCTCCATATAGATTCTATAGTTTTAGAATCTGGGCTATGTTGACAAATTTATGTTCACAGTTTATATGCTTTTCTATGGAGAGCACCCTCCTAGAATGTTTCCATAATGCAAGAAAATGCTTCAATTAAGCCCTGTACTAAACTAGGAAACTACTATACTTTTCAAGATCCTATCATTATTAAAATTTATGGCATTGAGGTCCAATTGTATGTTTTATCAGTCTATCTTACTCCCCAAATATTTGCATTAGAATATATATATATATATATTTAAATAAAAAAGGCGGTACCTGCTATATTAGATTAACAAAAACTTTGACAAAATATACAGTGGCATGGGTCTAAGTCACCAAAAATGCTGTCGATTACCGGAAACCAGCATAGGTGGAGAGCAAATAACAGTTATATGATAAAACATGAAGGAAAGTAGCGTCTTTCCTGCCTGGAGGAAACCAGGACAGATGTCTATGGTCCAAATGAATATAAAACAGTAACACGATAAGACTAAGAGCCAAGAAAGCATAAAAACCTAGGTACCCGGTGACCTGTCGCCTTCGCTAGTTTGCCACGTGGACCTCGCCGGGATGGCAAAAGCCTGCGTGCACAGCGGGCACTTCCGCTGAGCTGGAACACCGGAATACGCGTCGAGCAGCAGGTCCAGGCGCTGGCCCATGAGGAGGGCCCTATGCTCCAGGTCAGACATGTGGCCTTGGAGCTCGAACACCAGAGCCAGGTGCTCTGCACGGAGGAGAGAGCCATGCAGACCGCCACCCACGCCGCTGAGGGGAGCATTCCTCAATTCCACTGCCGCACCAATGCCAGCCGCAAACTCCCTCTGCTCCGCTTCATCCTCTGCAGCCTTCCTCGCCAAGCGTTTGTTATCCACAATCTTCTCAGCACCAGTGGCCTGCATGTCGTGGCTGATAGGACTGTTGTCGCCCGACCAGGGAATTTCTTCAACAATGCAGCCGTGGAAATCGTCTTCCCTAGCCAAAATGAGTCTGGTTCCCTCCTGGTTGGTCGTTTCTATGGCGCGGGGCTCCTCTTCAATCGACAGGTCCTCCATAAACGGGTCCTCCTCCACAAAGCAGGTGGGAAACGTAGCCTCAGTCTCAGCCTCCTGCCTGTCACCCGGCTGAATTGCCGTGGCTTCTCTGCTACAGCTAGCTCCCGACTCTGCAATAGTGGCGAGCAACGCCAATTTCTCAGCTCGAGCCTTCTTCCGAAGAGTGGAGGTCGCCAATGCCAGAGCGCGTTCCAATTGCTCCTTCCGTCGCCGCTGCGCCTTGTGGGCATTCCAGGCTGAGCCACGGCGAGGCCTGCCTCGCTTTCTAACCATAGTATCCGGGGGATGAATGCAAGTACCAAGTGGTTGCAGTGATAAGCTAGAAAGCCAGGACGAGAGCGGTTGCAGGTGCAAAGCGCGAGCAGACCGACTCTGTCTCGGCACACACAAAGACAAACTGCCCGGGAAATCCTTACCAAAATGCAAAGAAAAGGTAATGAGCCAGGACAAGAGGAATGCAGGACAACACCAGAGCGTCCAAGCGAAGAGCAGAGCCGAAGCAGGAGCAGTCCCGCTCTGTCCGGGCTCATAAGAAAGCACATAACCAGAAGCCAAAGTCACCTGTCCGCCCTTATCCCCTTTCATTCTGAGTGCGCAGTAGGCG
>SNQJ01S0232067.1:0-14148 GCA_010110895.2 Picea sitchensis
TATAGCGTAGCAGAGCAAGAATTTCTATGTAGACCCCAAGGAAGGTACATTCAATCACTATATACTTCTATTAAAATACTGCTATATAACAAAGGGGTAATGACAATGGAATCAAACAACTAGACTTCCCTGTGTTCATGGGGTAAGGGAGGAAACACTGACAAAGAGAGGCTAGATGGACGAAGGTGAGGATAAAGGAAAGAAGGAGGAGTAATTATTGGACCCAATCTTGATGGATGAAAGCCAGCTTAAGTGGCTCTTGGAGTCATCAGGAACAACGCGTAGTGGAGTGCCCTACCAATATAAGGTGAATACCAAGAAGAGAGTTGTAGCCGCGAGGGAGGGCTTGGAAAGCGATGAGGAAGAGGTAGAGGATCTTCGGGCTATGGAGCAGATTGAGGAAATACTGCGCACAACCTATGAGAGGAAAACAAGAGGCCCAAGAATGGGAGGAGAAGATAGCCATCCTTTCCATATTAATGTCAATGTGGAACCCATAAACCCATGTGTGACCAATACACCAAAGAGAACACTACCATTTAGACAACTGAAGTTCGAAGGAATTCTAACAACAAGAAGTACATCTATCGCAAGAGAAACAACTGGAGGAGCCAGTCCAGGCAGTACTATTGAAGTATCTACACTGGGCGGTGGAGGTAGCAGTTCAGTATTTAGAATGGCAGGACACGATCCCACTATCAGATTACCATAATTTCGAGGAGAAGCATCCGAAGAACTTGAGAAGCATTTATTCATTTGTGCAAAGATATGGGAGCAAAAATAGATCACTGATGAAGATACCAAACTTGTGCAGCTAGCAATCATGCCAAGAGACTGCTCACTAGACTGGTACATGAGTCTAGACACGAACAATTCCCCTAGGACAACGAGGACACTGGGAGACATTAAGAAGCTACTGATTAACGATTTCTAGAAGTAGAGCTCAGAGGATCAGTACATGAACGGGATGATCGAGATAAGAAAGAAACCAAGAGAGTCTGTATGGGAGATTGACCAAAGATTCAAGTGACTGAAGGTGAAGCTAAAATACCTTATGACCAATATGCAACACCGACACTTGTTTGTCAACTCACTACTCCCACACGTAAAATATACCTTACGACAACAAAAGTTTCAGACACGGGTTGAGGCTCTACATGAAGCCTTACAGCTAGAAGAGAACCAGTACTAGCCGACAAACCCAGCTATTGAATAATTGAAGGAGGATTTGAAGAACCTAACATTTCAGTTGAACCAGAATAAGAACAAGGACAAATGAGAAGTCGTTGGGTGCACCACATGCAGGACAGAAGGACCCCACAATAATGAATGTCCAAAATTCGTGCAGTATATGGAAACAGGCATGCCGAACCCGCTACCACGGGGAGGATTATGGTGACAAATATGCAAGAAACCAGGTCACGACCCTTACCATTGCACGATGATGCAGAAGTACCAGACAGTTCCAAAGAATTCTTATTGCACCTTTTGTAAGTCAGTGGGCCATGACGACAAAGATTGCAGAACTATGGAGCTGATGTGGGAAATAACATCAGACGCATACAGGGTACAGGCTGAAATGATGACTGGGCAAGATGCTCCACAGTTCAATCAAGCCTCGGCTCCATACAACACTGCGCAACAACCATACAATAATGCATAGCCACAGTACAACCTGGCACAACCCTAGTATAATATCACGTAGTATAATAAGGCACCATAGTACATCGTGTCGAGAGGGGACCAAGTAGGCTATCGAGGAGGAGGATGATCCAGAGGAGGTTTCAGACATGGCAGAGGACTAGTCACATGTCACAACTATCAGAAACTAGGACATTACGGATGGGAATTCCCACTGCCACCAGCGACTTCTATGTATTGTCGTGCATCGCATCACGATACAGTGGAATGTCCAACATTATTAGTAAAGATCCAGGAAACGATGAACTAGAATAGTCATAATGTTAAATGGATTTCATCCGAAGCAAGGGAGGATGGAAGGAACATTAATATAGTCACTCGTGGAGGATTGAAGACAGGAAACGACGAAGTCTGACAGGAACCCGCACAGAACCAATGGGTAAAGAAGAACACTGAACCAAGAAAGTCGTTTGACGCGCCCAAAGAAAAGGAGTATTTTAAGGACACTAGACAAGAATTTCAAAAGGTGGACACAACATCGACTTCCACTATGCAACCATTCCATGAAGCCCCAGAATATGAAATGCCGCTATCATTGGATCTCATACCAACACAATTCCACCCAAGGGACAAGTAAGTACTATCAAAGACTTTTTGCAATCATGCATAAAAATGTTAAGTGATCCTTCACCTCTAAAAATATTGCAAAACGCAACGAGATGGAACCAAATCTAGAACCGAAAATTGTCAATCATCTACACACAAGAAGAAGAACAAGTAGTGAATTTAGACTGAATGCTAACATTGGGAATTTTAATATGGGAGACATCATACTCGACCTAGGATACGAAGTGAATGTGTTACCCAAGAAAACCTAGCAATGCATGGGAGATCCAACATTGGGATATTCAAATGTCCAACTAAAACTAGCAAACCAACATAGGGTCCTACCAATAGGGAGACTGAAAGGAGTAACAGTAGATCTTGATGGAGTGTGCACTAAAGCAGATTTTGAAGTCATCGAAATAGTAGATGGCACAACACCGTACCCAACACTACTCTGTCTGGATTGGGCAATTGACAACCAGACCATAATCAACTTGAAGACAAGAAAATGACATTTGAATCCGGAGATTACAGGGTCATAGCACCACTAGACCCATCATAAGGGGAGAGGTTCGTAGAACCCACTTGCTTGGACTTAGATGAGATCGTCCAATTGTATAGAACAACTGTGCACGAGGAGGATTACGTAAACCCAACTACATATGGGGTACTTAGTTGGCGCAGCATTACTTCATGCGCAACAGATTCAGAAACCAAGCTATAAAACTGGCAGCAGAGACTACATGAAGTATCCGTGAGAATATTGCAAGAATAGACCACGCAGTACGATGGATAGGTATAGAAATCAAAGAAACACCCAGTTTACACAGACTAAACGATTTGGAAAAATTCTTGACACAATATGAAGAAGAAGTATTAGAGAACCAGAGGCTACTGGCACTCGACTTAGCACTCAAGGCCACACCTGCAATATGGTGGGGCACACACAAGGAGACTATCACAAACTGGTACCAATGTAAGTGGTTATTGCACATAAGTTTCGGCGCAGAACATACAGACATCAAATAGCGGATATATGAAGGACTAGGGACACCAGCGAAACACTTGGAGGAGTGAAAAACGTTGTGGAAAATGAAACACCCAGAGAAATGGTCTCACCACTTCATACACAAATTAGAGGGCATACCAGCGAACTGGTATACAGATTAGGAACTACGCAAAGGAACTATAACATGGATGACATTGCAACAAAACTTTACCATCACTTTCTCATTCTAGCATGAGAACCCCAGCATAGATGCAGCCCTGAAATGGATCAGAGGAGTCATATTCATTTAAGAACCGGAAATAGAACTTATTACCGAAGAGCAGCAGCGAAATAAGTAGACAGTCAAGGAACTACTGTCATGTTACCATGTACAGGAGGAAGCAACAGACAAAGATGACCCGCGCGACATTTAGATTGAAGAAGTAGAAGGAAAAAGAGATGTGAAGGGATTGCCCATAGAATCCAAATTTATTTCCGCACCAATCAAGGTAAAGAAAGTTAACAGCTGAACAGATGAACATCCCAAAATGGCTAGAATTGGAGACTACTGGGATGAGCCAACAGTAGAAAGCATAACAGAGTTGTTACGCCAGTATAGCGACTTGTTTCCTACAACATTTACAGAGATGAAGGGCATAGTAGGAGAACTAGGAGAGATGAATATACCTCTTAGACCTGAAGTGAGACCGATTAGACAGCGACCATATAGACTGAACCCCATATATAAAAAAAAAATTAAAGAGGAGATCGACCACATGCTCTAAGCCGACATAATCGAAACAGTCGAGGAATCAGAATGGATAAGCCCGATGGTCGTATAGGACAAGAAACAAGGAATAGGGATCAAGATATGCATTGACTTGAGGAAGTTGAATGGTGCATGCCTACACGACCCATTCCCTACACCGTTCATAGATGAAGTGTTAGAGAATGTGGGGGGACACGAAGCTTACTCATTCACTGATGGATTCTCAGGCTACCATCAGATTAAGATAGCATAGGAGGACAGATACAAGACCACTTTCATGACAGAAAGGGGATCTTACCAATATACAGTCGTGCCATTTGGACTAAATAATGCACCAGCAATATTCTCCAGAGTGGTTATCGTAGCATTTAAATAATTCATCCATAAGTTTCTCGAAGTATACCTAGATGAATGGACAATCTATAGTCTGTTGAAAAACCATGTGGAATTTTTATGCTTGATGCTAGAATGATGCAGACAGTGTCAGATATCACTAAAAATAAAGAAATGTATATTTGGGACACCGTTTGGGATACTATTGGGCCATATAGTATGCAAACAAGGGTTATTGATTGATCCCAAAAAGATTGCAGTCGTCATTAATTTACCAGCACCAAAAACAGTCCGTCATCTACAAGCGACATTAGGACACACAGGATACTACAGGAAATTCATCAAAGGATATGCGCATATCACAACACCAATCAAAAAACTTATAAGAAAGGACACAAAGTACCAATGGAATGATGAGTGGAAACATGGTCTAGATACTCTGAAAGAAAATATGGCCACTACACCGATATTAGTATTTCCAGACTGGGGAAAGACATTCTGTGTACATGTAGATGCATCAGCGATATCACTTGGAGCTATCTTGGCGCAACCATGAGAAAGAGACTTGGATCACCCGATGGCGTTCACAAGAAGAAAACTATCAGACTCAAAACAAAATTATAACATGATGGAAAGAGAATTCCTAGCTATGGTTTACGCACTCCAAAATTTCAGACACTACCTATTGGGAAAACATTTTAAGATGTTTACAGATCACTCGGCCTCAAAATACCTAGTCAATAAGCCAGTGTTGGGGGGGATAATTTTTCAATGGTTACTACTATTTCAAGAATTCAACTTCGAAGTAATAATTAAACTAAGAAAACTAAATACAGGACCTGACCACCTATCACGGGTCACAAATGGAAAAGAACCCACGAACTTAGAGGACAAATTTTCGAATACCCAGTTATTCTCAGTACATATTTCTAATGACTACTTCATAGATATCATCCAGTAATTGAGAATAGGTATCGCACCGCAAGAATATACCAATGCGCAAAAGAAGAACCTGGTAGTTCACATAGACGACTATCAACTGATCACAAGACATCTACATAAAATGGGCACAGATAGTATTTTACAAAGGTACGTGTTAGAGCATGAACGACCAAGAATTTTAGCAGAAGCCCATGAGGGATTGGGAGGAGGACACTATGTGGGAAAATCTACCATGTAGAAGGTACTCCACGTAGGATTATGGTGGCCAATGATTCATAGAGACTCGAAAGAGTACTGTCAGGGATGCGTTGTTTGTCAAAGGGTAGGAAAATCCAACAGAAAGGACGAGATGTCATTACGACCGCAAGTGACATTATAGGCATATGATAAATGGGAAATAGACTTTGTGGGACCAATTAACCAACCATCCAAAAGAACAAGGGAAATATGCATCATCACCATGACAGAATACCTAACAAGGTGGGTGGAAGTCGCACCAGTAAAAGACTGTAGCACAAAGACAACTGCACACTTCTTATTTGAACAAGTAATTACTAGGTTTGGGTGACCAAGAGTCTTTATGAGAGACCAAGGCATGTATTTCATAAATATCACCATGTGCATGATGCTCGAGGAGTTTGAGGTTCACCACTAGAAAAGCACACCGTACCATCCATAGGCGAATGGCGCAGTAGAAGCCTTTAACAAAATTCTAGAGAACGCACTGACAAAGATCTGCAACGTCAACAAAGACGACTGGGACCTCAAAGTACTGGCAGTATTATAGGTGTATAGGATGTCATGCAAGAAATTGACAAGGCACACACCATTCAAACTCGTCTATGTTCAAGAAGCGATAGTGCCATTAGAATTTTTAGTAACCAGATTACGCATAGCAGCTATCACACAAATGACAGAATGCAGTGCAATACAGGAAAGACTGAACCAACTGTTAGCAATGGAGGAAGACCGACTCCTAATAGGATTCCATCAACAAGTGCAGAAGGCCAGAGACAAAGCATGGCACGATTGACACATTAAGAAGAAGACTTTCAAGGAAGGAGATCTAGTATTGCTCTATGAAAACAAATCGCTTCAACACCCAGGAAAGCTAAGAATGCATTGGTTAGGACCATACGAGGTCAAATATGTAACAGATGGTGGAGTTGTACAGTTAATATATTTAGCAGGTGCAGACCTCAAAGGAAAGATCAACGGGAGCCAACTGAAGTTGTATAAAGACAGTCGACCACCCATCGCACAATAAAATAAAATAAAAAGAGCGAAGCATGCCAGAGATGAAAAAGCCACAGGATGCTCGAAACATGAATGTAGTAAATGCAAGAACAACGGTTACATACCAAAGAAAAATGAGTGGGAAACGGAAAGTCAGAAAAAGCAGGATGACAGAACAGTACTAAACGAAATTAAGACACGGCAAGGACTGATGGAACATCACATTAAACACGCCAACTGGATACGGTAAAGTAAGCATAATGGAAAGTAAAAAATTGTTGCAGATTCACTGAACCCACAACTATGGTGCATTAATATCATCATGGAGGAAGCATCCTCAATAAGCTTCAGGATAAGCCCATACAACACACGAGCACAGAAGCAACTTGTCTATTCGCGAAAGGAGAATAGAGAGAGAGAAACAATAGCTCGAACGAATAGAGAGAGACCACCGAGCAGATTGCAGTCCTTCAAACTCAGCAAATGTTTGACACTCACCACTATGGCACCATCGAAGTCTGTCAAACCAGGCCAGATAGGAAAACCGACCAAGTTTCAATCTAGGTCACGAGGGCTGCTAGAAGAAAACGAGCAACAGCAACCGGAGATCGTCGATATCGATGAGATCCCATCCCCAGAGATACCACCGGTGAACTCTAGACTGACACTAGAAGAGATTCAACAACCATAAGTAGAGGACCTAAAAGAGGACATGCCAATAGTGGCGCAGGAACCTCAGAATGAGGAATTTGAAACCCAATAGGAAGTGAAACTAGAAATCACTGAACCAACCATGGAAGGTAATGGAACGACACAGAATCAAGGATTATAAGGGAAACCAGACGAGTTGCAGGTACCTAGCCTAGGCCAACCAATAGAAGAGACCAAGGGAACTACCTCGGCTTAGCCAGAATGGCTTATAGGGCAGCAACCAGGAGTTGTTGGAACCTCATACCAACCACCACCACAAGAAGACAGAGTTTTGATACTGATCTCACCTCGTAAGAAACCAACAGCCGAAATTGTGCTACCACTCATACCAGAGGGAGTACAGGTATAGCCGCAGCTACTAAGTTACCAAGTACCTGTAACTTGCGTCGAGGGTTTTTATACAGAACATAGTGGTAAACCAACTTGGAGAAATGATCAGCCAGCCACATCAGTGGGCAGTTGGACTGGATAGAACAGGCATTTTAGGGTTGCTGAAACTTCTGCATTTTGGTAGAGGCTAGTATGTGACATCATGTGTTAAAAAGTTGTTAGCAGTCATGCACGGAGGGGATATATGGTTGGACAGACCCGTCCCCATAATTTTTGAACTTATCGCACAGATAACAGGACTACCCAGCCAAGGTATGGATCCCGTGTTGATTCTGGATGATAAATACAAGGAGAAAGTGTTAGCAGAGGAAATGAAAAAGAAATATGGTACCACCAGGGGGACAAGAGGCATTATAATCAAATGGATCAACAATGCAGTGACACAATTGGGTGCAAAGGTCTTAGCCTGTAAACTGTTAAGAAAATGCTGCAAAGACGAAGTACCAGCAAGAGTCATCGCAGTTGCAGCTCAGTGCACAGAAGGAACCTTCGTGAGTTGGGTGCCTTATCTATTAAACTTGTTCCAAGTGGAGTGAAAGGATGCACAGGACCTCAGTACAAAATTCCATTACACATGGCTACTCACCCTCGTAGCCTTCATGGGATGGCGGGAACCAGAATATGTAGTTTTTTCTACTAGACCATAGCCAGCGGGAGTGAGATATCTATTACTGAGATCCAAGCCACATGCCAGGCATAAGAGGGAAAATGGAATAATCTTTGAAGCATACCTATGGGACATACAGGAAGCTATTATCCGATCATGGAGAATAACACCAGAGGTTTTCGCGCGATATGGGGACATCGCTAACTTATGGGCTACATGTCAAGCCATGTGGATAAAACCAAGACATGATCTAGATAAAAAAATGGCTACCGATGCGCTACTACATCACAGAAGGTGATATATGCATGGTCATTAGTGAATGGCCTAATGCATGGAGGATTCCATCCATTCCCTGGGAAGTACCGGAAGGACCCTTAGAAGGAGAAGCAGAGCAAGCGGAAACATAGCCTCCGCAAAACCCAGTGCCCAAGAAACCAAGGACAGGCCAAAACAAGCTGACTCAGGAAAATGAAGGGGCAAAGTCGATAAGGACCTAGAAGGGGCAAAAAGAGACCAACGAATAGCCAAAGCAAGCTAAGGGAGCGCAGGAGACCGCCCCAAATCCCAACACATAGGAACCAAGGGGAACTAAGAGACCAGTTTTATAGGCAGCAGGCGAGCGCAAGAAATCAAAGGTGCAATGAGCATCACTGGATTGCATGATCATGAAGGAAGATGGAGAAATGATTGCAAGAATGGTCCATGATTGTCTAGCAGAAGACTTTGATCACGCAACACATCACAGGGATAAACTGCAGAAAGAGCTGGTAGAAATGGGACAACTCCTCAGGACACTTGGGGAGGCCTAGAGAGAAAGTAGCAGCAGAGACATACAGACGTCAAAAACACAAACCAACGAAAGAGTGGAGGTAGAAGAATGAGACCCAGCCCTCCCAATGCCACATGCACATGCAACACTCTACATAAAACTGAGCATGTTATGAATGCATGAAATAGTGGGACAGACACCACTAAAGGATTTGGATTGCATCCAATTGGTTTTGACACAGATGCCATCAAGGGAACTGTACAAATTACAAGTTAGCGTCGACCATGAGATGCAGTCTTGGGCACATAAAAACTTAGTCGAGCTACAGAAAGAAACAAAGCAGTGGGAAGCACTGGAAAAAGAGTATGAGCAGGCCAAATCCAAAATTCAAAAGGAGACATAACGTAGAAATGAATTGGAATGCAGAGTGGGAGAAATTTTTGGGAAACTTCCAGGCACTACGCAAGGAAATGAATTGGAATGCAGATTGGGAGAAATGTTTGGGAAAATTCCAGGCACTATGCAAGGAAACGAACTCCCATCTGCAGAAAAGATCAACCAGATTGCACAGGTAATTGCTCGATACCAGAAGGAGATCAAGGATCCTTGAGAACAATTGACATCAACAACTCCACCAGTAGTAAAGGAACAAATAAGGTAGGAAGAAACAACACAACTACAGGAGATGGAGAAACAGGTTAGCATGGCAGCTGACTTGCTCGAGAAAGAAGCACAACTCTAGACAAGACTAGAGGAGGATCCACAGATTCAAACATTGGAACAACAAAGAGGAAAGGATCAATGCAGCGATCCAAGAACTCAAACAGAGGAAAAATACCATACCAATCCCAGAACGCGTCAAGGGGATGCAAGAGCTGAAGAAGATGTAGGAAAAACTTATCACTGTGAAAACACAGAAACAGGAGCGTAAGGCTCAAATAGAACCATTACAAGAACGAGTAGCAGAAGTACTCGCACAGGCAAAAGCAGCTAAAACACAAATGGCACAGACACAGGCAAAATGTGCAAGATTATTGAGCGATGAAGTGGCAGTTTAGGTAGTGGATACCATTAAGGAGAGGACCGCGCAGGCACTAACAAAAGTTGCAGAGCTGAGGGAAAAGTTCCAGATGATCACCGAGGAGATAGAGGAAGCTTAGAAGGATTAGGTGACTTGGGATGATTCACATGTCAATGTTGGGGTCCTGTTGGTAGAAGGCCTAAGTGGGAAATAAAGTGTGCACAAAGAAGAATGATAGTTGGAAGAGGAGGCAACAGCTGGAAGGAATCAAAGAACGCATGCAGAGAAGGAAGACCTAATGATAGTAGGGTTAGGGTTTTTGTAAGGTTTTGGGTAAATGGTTGAAGATCCTGATAGATATAAATATAGATACAGAGGTATCATAGAAGAGTTCGGTTAGGTTCGGTTTGCTACCTATGAAGGTTCGATTGTTTTTATGTAATGTTTTTTATTAGAGAACCACTTTTGTAAATCGACTGAGCTAAAGAGGAGGAGAGAAGGTAGATCTTGAGGATTAGATCATCATCCGAGGAGCCTAGCGCAGTATAGTTCGCCTCATAGATATCTTACCCATACAAGGAGAATTGTAAGCGCACGGTGAGAGATTGTAGAACTACCATAATAAGAGAGCCAAGAGCCAAATCTTTGTGGACATATCCTAGGAGGGGGTGAACCACGATAATACTTTTGTAATGTGATGAATGCGTGCACATATATTTGTCATACTTTTATTAGTTAATCACTGTGTGTAATGAATGAATGAGCTATTATATTGCCTGGTTAATTGTTGTTGGGATATAACAAAAAGATACCACAAAGATCAAAATATAAAAGAGAATAACAGTAGTTTGTAACACAAGTTAGAATAAATGGCGCATAATACAAATACCATATCTCATACTCAATCCTAGGCTGTAAACACCTGAGTCTTACAACCACCCATTTAAAGCTATCTCGGGTGAGACTATGCAGTGCATTTTGTGTGTTGCATTGCCTTTTGTTTTACCGGAAGGGCTGGTAGTTTTAGGCCTTGTTGGTTCCTTGAAAGATATGAAACCTAGGTCAACAACACAGGCAGTAGGGAAGAGTAGTTCATGCGAAGCCAACAAAGACCTAACGACGTTAGGGTTAGGGTTTTTATAATACATTGTAATGGATGATGAGCCCGAAATGTATATATATAGATATGCTTAGGCATGATTTAAAAAGAATCGATGGAGTGGAGGTAGAGGGAATTTTTAGGGAGTTTTGGGAGAAACACTACTGTAATCCGATACCTTTTTGTAAGTTTTTGAGTTGTATAGGAATAAGGAGCATAGATCATGAGGGTTAGATTACAGGCTAAGGATCTTGGTGCGATCTAGTTCACCTCATAATATATCTTGAACCGACTGAGGATGAGTTGTAAAGCGCTCGACGTTGTAGTTTTGGAACTACCATAATAGAAGAGCTTAAGAACCAGATCTTTGTGGATGTATCCCAGGGGGGGTGAACCACGGTAAAACATGTGTTATGCGATTGAATGATTGTGTCTCGTTTATTGTTTATGAGTAGATATTAGTAGGAGGAATGAATGAGTTGATTATATTAGATGCATAAGCAGTTAAATAGAACTCGCAGCGCACACTTCTCAGATATCCACTCAATCCTGGACTGCAAACACTTGAGTATTGCAGTCGCCCATTAAGACTATCTCGGGTGAGACTGCGCAGTGCACTCTATGCGTTGTGTTTCCTTCTGGTTTACCAAGAGGGCTGATAGTTTTAGAGGATATGTTGGAACCCCATTAGAGTTGAACCTGGTTCAATCATGTTAAAGGTATAATGTAGAGATATCTAAACCAACAACGAGTATAAATTTTCCTGATGACGGTAAGAGGTTACCCCCAGTAAGAAGTCCCAATTAGACCTCTCACCATTTGGAATAGGGAACCCATCTGGATTCTATCCTGGAAGCCATTGCCGGTTGGTTCTAGCGGTTGTGGTTCATTCCACTGATGAGGGTGAGTGATGGGTGGTTATGAAAACAAAATATGTATATGAAGACTATGTAAATGCAAGTCTAATGTAATTATAATATACCATATCTTAGCCAGGATCGAACTGTAGTAACTGAATGAGTCGTAATGAAACTAAACTATGCATAAACCCCAATTAGATAGTTTCCATGAAGGTACACAGTTAGAAACACATGCATACAAGTCAATAACCAGAATAGTCTAAGTCACATTTCTGCATACATTCACAACTCATTCGCTCAGAACATGTAATATAGGAAAGAGTAACAAAACTGCAAAAGAACATATATTGCATTAGAATAGTTTATAAACAAACATGCTCTTACATCCCATGTGAACAACATACATCTTGCTTGAAATATTTCACAACAAAAACGACCACACATGCAATTTCTTCTCTCTGTCAAAAGTTGGCCCTAAGGGCTTCTCTGTATTAATAGTTTCAACAATAGTACATGAAAACTCTAAGGAAATCTCTCCAATTTTAATTGACAGTGTATTCCCAAAGTAGTTCAGAAGTGTACAATGTTTGAAGAGCCAAAAAGCCCTTTTTTGGGGTTCTACTCTAGTATTTATTGAGGTTCAATAAGACCTTTGGCATTTTTTCTTCCACTGTGACCTTTTTCCTTCCAAAGTTTATCCTCATCTTCTTTGTGATGATGAGTAACAAGGACAATGGTTACATTTCTAATTTGTCTCCTAGCATTGGTGGGTCGTCGAAGATTTTGGCCATATGTTCCTTGCGCATCATGAAGACTGGACTTGGGCATGGATGCATCTTTGTTGTCCTTATTTTTACAGTCGGTCATCATGGAGTTTCTATGTCTCTTCTTCATCCATTTTTCCAATATTTGTTTCTTCTCCTCCATCACTGCTATATCTTTCGTCATCTTTAGCTATAGATTTCATTGCGAGAATGATGAGCACAACTCTCCTTCACTTGGTACCTAACACCATTCAACATACAGTAGACGAGAGTGAAAATCATCATTAGAATGCATAAAAATAAGACATTAAATGATTGAAATATTAATTAAACTTCCCTGGATTTAATTCTTGGTTTGTCTGCTCATGATCGAGGCATTGTGTTTTTTGGGGATGTCAACAATGTAATAGATATTTATATTGAAACATTAGGCAAATAAGTTAGGAATTTATTAAAACCTATAACTATAACGGTGTATTCCTTAGAAATAACTTTCCAACGGTATAAATAACGTGCAAAACAAACACCCAGGCAAAATTTATGACCATTTTACAAAAGCCATTTTTTTATGTATCAGAGGGGTTAATACTAAATCCTCTGACTTGCTATCGGAGGAGTTAATACTAAATCCTTTGACTTGCTATCGGAGGATTTAGTACTAACTCCTATGAATTTCTATTGAAGGAGTTGATGTCAACTCCTCCGACTTGCATTGGAAATGTTGATGGTAACTCCTCCGATGCAGTCCTGGGATTACATTTGAATTGATAGTGGGGTTGTGACCTGTTAGCATAAGTATTTTTAGGGTAAGAATTAGATTTTTTCTAATGTTTGCAAATTCATGCCATGGTTTTGGGAATACCAAGGAATTCCTAAATTGAGTCACATTTTGTGTATATAGGTATTCATGGGATGGATCAAGAAGCCTTAGGTCATTGATAAAATACAGGGTAAGGTGCATGTCAAATAAGAGTTAAAATCACAAGTCTGAGTCAATGGTTTGTGTATATCATAACATATTATGAAGGTGAAGAAGTCATTAGAAGGTCCATGGGTTGTTTGTCATCGTGAAATATTTTGTAAGGGTCCTTATTTTGAAGTCCAAAATGACTTCATATAAGGGAAATGATATGTCATATTTAAAGTCATAAGTTTAGGAGGGAGATCTTGTCAAAGCATGTTAATGAGAATGATCACATGCAATGAAGTTAGTGCAAGTGCTTGATGGTTCTTTATGTCATATGTACCTTATAAAGATCAAAATATGGGGGCATTGCGCAAGTTACTTAAATTATTTAAAGGGTCTTTCACTTCAAATGGGTACTATTCCCTCTCAAAACCCTCTCAACTTACCTTTTTACCTATATAAAAGCTTAGGAAAGATGGTAGACAAGGTCCAAGCTAGGGCTGAC
>SNQJ01S0232068.1:0-14148 GCA_010110895.2 Picea sitchensis
AATTGTGAAAATCTCCTCATTCCTCACTAGTGGATCCAACACGGGTCTAACCCTTTTGGGTGAAATTATGTTATTGTGAGAGTGTTATTATTAAAATAGAAGTAGATGTTCTTTTGGATATTTAAACTATCAAGCAACTTAGTAACATCACCATTAATTGGGTGGGGATAAATATTATTCAATAAAGTAAAATGGTGCACACAATAGAGTACAACAAGTCATAACATTTATGTTACATGAAAAGTTTAGCCATGTGTAGTACGACACATGAGGACATAATCCATACACTCCTGCTGGGAACTCAAGGAAGAGGGGGGGACTCTATAGGGTGCTAGCAAGGTACCAACTTCCTCACTTTAGACATTTAAGTGCGGGAGGGTAAGGGGAATTACATCTCCAATAATAATAATAATAATGATGATGATGATGATAAAATCCATACACTCCCACTTAAATTCAACATAGTTTTTAAGTAGCCAAATCATCCTTATCATTTCCCATTAATCTTTTAGTAAGAGAGGTGAGTAGTGGGATGTTAGTTAGAATTCATTATTATTATAATGTTCCCATTTCATTTAGAAAACAACAAAAAAAACAAAACGAGTCTAATATTCGATGTACGTGGGTCATAAATGGATGGGAATCCGAGCCATATTGTGTTAATTCATTGCAATGTAATGATACATTATGATTTGATCTTTATCTTGGATGCATATTGAAACTTTGTTGGCCTTTTCTTTTCTTCAAATAGGTGATTAATTGTTACTATTATGATATGTTTGTCATGCTTTGTTTTGAAGGGAGGGAGGACACTACAACCTTTTGTTATACATTCCATGAATTCCACTTGTAGTTTGAATGAATGCTTATCTATGTAGATGATGATACTGTGTATTTACTTTGTTATTATGAAATTTTCATCATCTCATGATTTGAAAGATAATTCGTTCCTTCTTTCCTTTTGGTATAAATCATTCAAAACATTATCTAATTAGTAGGAACATAATCATTATCTTTTTTCGAATGGTTGGGTTTACCAATTTCTATAGAGCATAAAATGATTATGTTATGATCCATGCATTGCTCAAGCATTAATAGAATGGGATCAATTGTTGAAACAATGCCTCCAAGTCGTTATTCTACACCATATGGTCATGGGACATCGTTTAATTGTATGCATGTGTCATTGCGGATTTGTTGGCATCGACATATATAAAATATAAGGTACTGAACAATCACTCGTTTGACATGGTGCTCGACATAAACACTAGATTGACCCATATAAAGTAGACATTCTCCTCACATTTGCTCATGTTACATTTTGAATTCAAAGTCGATCTTGGCCAATGGAGATGCAAAAATGGAAAAGAATCACTTTTCATTATCAAATGAAGACTTGATTACAATTATCAAACAAAGACATAACTAGAGTCCTAAATAACATTAAAATTGAATAGAATATGGCTTATCATTAACGTGATTGTGAAAAGATTACAAATGTTTTTAATCTTTGGAGTGCCACAAACAAAATTATCCTCAACATATCCAAAGAAATACATGTACATGACATCATATGCCTTAATAGAAAATCCTACTATACATGTGGAAATAACAAGCCACATCACTCGTACATTGAATTTGTCTAATATAAGGTGGAAATAACAAGCCACATCATTCGTGCATTGAATTTGTCTAATATAAGGAGACATTAGGGGTAGTAGTGATGAATTTAAGGATGTATTAGAGGTAGGTGCTATGGGTTTCATAACTCAAATGTCACAATTTGAATGATAATTGAAAGGATAAGTTTCAATATACAAATACATTTAAATAGTCACAAAATGTTTTTCTCCTCTCTTTTTAAATGGGTTTACTAAAACACAATGGCATCTAAAATGTTATTTTAAATGGGTTTATCAAAATACAATGTTAGTGATTTCTTTATGAAGATAAAGATCAATAGTGAATGAAATATTTATACAAAAGTGATTTGAAGAAAGGGATTTTGCTCCTCTTTCAACTAGAAAATGTAATTTGAGTGGTTGTAAGGAAAAATTGTTACCCTCCCTACCTTATTAATTAATGTAATAAACAATTATTATTAAAAATAATATTTTTTATTTATTAATTATTTAAATCCTTTATCAATCACATTACTTTTGTTTTCCCTACCTTATTAATTAATGTAATAAACAATTAATTATTGATAAAAATAATTATTTTTATGTATTATTATTTAAATCCTTTATCAATGACATGACTTTTTGTTTTTTAAATATATAATGAATTATAAATTTTACAAAAACATGATATTGGTTTTTTAATATATAATGAACTTTGAATTTCAAAAGATATAATGGTAAGCTTAGTGACTAATATGTATTCATATATTAGATTATAGTTTGTGATATATTAGATTATAATCTAAAGATTTAAATTTTTGGTTTTTTCCAGAGTATATTTTTTATCAATTTTGTGGAACTTCAGATTTGAGTGAATAGGTGTACAATTAGAATACCTCATAGTGATTGAAAACTTTGAGTCCATTTATATATTCAAAAATATAATTTAAATAAAAAAAAATAATAATTTCACTAAAATCTATTTAACCTAATTATAATTATAATAAAAAAATTAAAAAAATAAAATATTTAAACTTAACTTATAAATAATAATAATATTAAAAACTCATTATAAATAATAATAATATTAAAAACTCATTAATGGAAAAGTTGCGATACACGTTACCATTCAATTGGATTTGGAAAGCAAAATGGTCGAGAGGAGAGGAGGATGGTGTGTAGTAAAGCAAAAAGCAAAATCCGGATGGCGTGTTGCAGCCGGAGTCCGGACGATGATTTGGAAAGCAAAAAGCAAAATCCATCGGTGGTTTGATTTGAAAAGTGAAAAAGCTAAAGGGTGGGAGAGTGGAGAAAGAAATAGCCGTTGAAGTTTCAGTTCAGATCCAATGGAGAGTCGCAATGGAATTATATGATTCAACCTACCTAGTTCATTTCAATTTCACACCTTATCATACTCTACCCTTTTAAAGAACCATATTCATTGCACACCGTCCCTGCGTGCGTCCTTATTTTCTAGGTATTCTATTCGGCCTCACCTTCATTCCATAGTCAGTCCGTGCGCCCCGTCCGGTCCGGCCTGGGCCTCCGCCTTCGCTGTATTCCGAGGGAGCGAGGGCCCTGCAAGTTTCCTTTTAATACATTCCTTGAATGTTTATTTGTCCAGATGAGAATAAAATCATCATTAGCTGTGTATGTGCTCTGTTACGAGGTTTGTTTCATTCTTTAGTATCACCAATTCAGAATGCGTTTAATTAGTAGGAACATAATCATTATTCTTTTCTAATGGTTGAGTCTACAAATATTTGCAGGGCACAAAATGGCTATGCTATGATTTGTGAGCTGCGCAGGGCATTTTTATATTATCAGGTACGACTAGATCAATGGGCCGTATACATTTGACTTTAATTAAAAAAACGTGTCATGATCTCAAGTGCAGGTTCGTTTAGAAGAGTAGAGTTCTGGCTAGCCATAGCCATATTAATTAAAAGTATTTAGAGGATGCCGGGTCTGTATGTCCCAAAATATAATTCTTGATTTACATCAAGGGATCATATCCCATGAATGGCTCTTTGCTTTACGAAAGAAGAATGTTGCAGAGTCTTTCTGTGTGGTATCGTTCTTTCATAATATTCTCATACTATCTCCTGGGGTTTGATTAGACGCTAGAATTTGTTACTTAAAGAAGATTATCGCCAGAATTTGTTACTTAAAGAAGATTATCGCCAGAATTTTTTGTTATGATTACGCCCACGCAAGTTTAATAAATTTAGGGCACGCTATATTTATGATGTTATGTTACATATTAATTAACAACAGCACAATTTCGCGTTGAATATGCTTTGGTTCGAATGGTTATCCATCTTTTACAGGTGGTGCAGCGCGGAAAAATGCAGATGGTGTGGGGAACCGGAGATCATGGAATTATCGTCAGAATTTGGTACTCTAACGCTGATTATGATTGTAAATTTAGGTCATTATGATGTTATGTTACATATTAATTGATACCAGCACAATTTCGTGTTGAATCTCTCCTTTGGTTCGAATGGTTATCAATCTTTTACAGGTGGAACAGCGTGGAAAAAATGCAGGGGAACAGGAGATCGTGGAATTGATGGTTAGGATTTTCTTTACTAATTGTGATCCGCTGCCATCTTGCCTGCCTTTGTTCTGTTCCATATTTTGCTTCTGATTATTGATTGATGTGTTTTGTGAGTGGGTCTCCGTTTGTTTTTGTGTAATTTGGTGTATGGTAGTCCGTTGGTGTCTTTCTTTTGTTTGGACTTTCAGTTTGCCCGCCAGCTGGCCTTCATGAGTCTTTTATTACCTCACTGTTTTCTCTTTTCCCGCTTTGGTTCTTCAGTTTGTTTTTCCTTTTAATATAATAATAAACCTTAGGATTGAAAGGATCCATCCCTGCATCGACACGATTAGCCTGCAGCTGAACAAAACGCCAGCACTAAACTCTGGTAAGCGTATGATTTGACTGATATAGATAATCAAGTTACACATCCAGTCTACACAAGTATAATACAATAGGATTTAATTGGGATGGACTCAGTAGTACCATGAGATTCATTACATTTAATTCTTTTTCTGACTTTCATTATATCAATTCTTTTTCTGACTACAGGTTCTTTCTCATCAATTACTGTTAATTAATGTGGGTGGTGTGCCATCCAGTATGGATTAATTAGTGGAATGAACTCCAGCATCCCTTCAAGAGGTGGGTAACACTTTCTCATTTTCTTCTATTCTTGTTTAAATAAAAAAGTTTCGTTTCTTTAAACTAGTTATTATGGTTCTGTTCTTGTTTCAATAAAAATGTTTGGTTTCTTTAAACTAGTATCTATGATTTGCGGCTCTGATTGGGAAGGTTTAGTTTCTTTAAACCAGTAATTATGGTTTGCTATTCTTATTGGGAGGATTTATGTTAGAATGAACGCAGGATTTTATTAGCATTATTATGAACACATTTATTTATATTTTTTTTATTTAAATAAATATAAATATTTATTTATTTAGTTTTTGTGCATATCTCTTTATTTGTTCAACAAACTTAATTAAAAAAATATCCTTAACATAAAGTAAGAATCTTCTGTTCAGATTTAATTTTTGAAATCAATATAGCATAGAAAATGTAAATGTTGTATTAATTGGCTAGTCAATTGAATCCAAAATACAGTCCAGGTTGTCAACGAGGTCTGGGTGAGTAGGTCAAGCAGGTTTGCTGAATCCAAAATATTGTCCAGGTTGTCAACGAGGTCTCGGTGAGTAGGTCAAGTAGGTTTGCTTAGTTGATAGAACGGGTGGTAAATAGGGCTTTGGTTAGTTTGTACGTTAAGAGGTATTTAATACAACCGAAAACTTACATCAAATCCCGTTTCAGTGATGCCTAAATATCTGATCTTTGGGTTTCTCTTTCACCCAAAACAAAAAAAATATAGAATTCCCACAGCTCAACACAAAGAAAGCCAGAAACTAAGAACCCACTACACAGACTCCACAAAGAAAGCCAGAAATTGAGAACCCACTACGCAAACTGCAGTTGATGAGTAGTGATCGAAGGGCAGGACTGAAATCTGAATGGTGGACAAAATTGGACAAAATTTGCAGGAAAGTTCAATAAATACAAATATGCTAAAACAGAATTGGGAAGAGGCTAATCAAATGTCATGATAATATTAAAAAAAAATTGAAAAATTGTCATGAAATTATGCATAAAAAAATCTGCTCATTCGTACTTTGAATTGTAATTTGTGAAAAAAAATTGAAAAATTGTCATGAAATTATGCATAAAAAAATCTGCACATTAGTACTTTGAATTGTAATTTGTGTTCCACAACCTTCTTGGAAGATCTACAACCCATTTTGAAGCTATTAACCCATCTTCTGGCCTAGCTTTAGTCAACTTGATTAATTTGTGTGCGATGAAAAACAAAAAAAGCTTAGAATCCTGATCTTTAGGACTAACCAAAGTAAATTAGATTGCAAAATCTCATTTAGAAATTAAAAACATTTGGTTGCAGAGTTAACATATGCTATGGTAGAAAAATGATAATTATCCTTGGAAGAATAGGAGATGGCTCTGCAACTAGAAGCTAACCCTAGTAGCGTGGAACGTTTCCCCTAGCGGTAGTGTTAACGATCTGAGCTTCTATGTGAGCGATCCCCAATCTGACATGAGAAATTGATTTACAAGACCCTGCTCAGCCCGGTGATGAACCCGGTTGAGGGGAAACCCCTCGTCTGATGACATGTATGCTGACAAATCGGGCTCCGTGCTAGAGGTAGGCCTTTGGTGGCCGGAGCATTTGAAGAATGACTCCTTTACCCGGGAATGGCGATCTTAAGGAAATGGAACTTCGACCCGACGCTACTGTTAAGCGTCAAAATTGGTACGCGGTAAGTGCACATCCCCCAGCTGGAAAACCTCTCCTTTGTATCATATTAAATGCGACCGAGTGGGAACATACCGGAGTTCATGATGGAACACGCCACGATGCAGGCAATTTACGGGCCTATATTTCTAGAGGGATCTCGCGTGGATTAAGGAATGGTGGAAGAACCCAATGGAACCCTACGAGGTCATTTCGGCTCGGGCTTCTTCACTATAATACTATATAACATCGAAGACAAAATGAGAATATTTGACAACCGGACCATATTTCTACAGCTTCCGGTGGGTTTATTTCAGTGCGGACCGATAGATTGACCCGGAGAGCAGGAGAAGACTTCACAAGAGCTCCCCGGTGCAGATAAGGCTGACCTCCTACAGAATTACGGGAAGAAATACTCATGTACAGGTAACAACGTGGGGCCGGTATGTCCAAAGGCAGAAGCCACAAAACTAAGAAAATACACCTCATATGCCCAGCATTTGCATCTGCATGGACATATCGAAGAAATTTCTGGCAGGATCATCACGGAATACGGGGCGACATTTGGAGCCAAACAGTGACTATGAACACATTCCCTTTCGTGCGAAGTACCCGCGAGCATGGACACTTGTTCATTTGTAATGCTCGGCTCTGAAAGCGCTACGAGCTAAGCGGAAAGGCGGGTTCCGCGATGTACGAAGGCGGTGAAAAGAATTCCTCAAAAAGCAGAACCAGAAATGCGGCTCCAAAGCTACACAAACTCCTTTGATGCTAAGTCGGCAACCGGCCGAAGGCGGAAGCGAACCCCCTCCAAGCACTGGCGCAAGAGAAAGGAAAAATCCTTGAAGAGCCACATGCCTCTCATACAAAGGGTACAACCCCATCCACATTTTCTGGTAGGGAGGAAGACACCACCATGATCATGGATGAAACGGATCTGGCAGATATAGACTTAGAAAAACTAGAAGAAGCACTTAATCAAAAGGATCTACAACACTTACCGGTGAAACTTGGCTCTGGAAAGTGCATAAAGTGTTCACCAACACATCTGCAAGCTCCACAGCAAGACTAGGTATTTCGCCAGGACCCATCCTCGAGCCCAAGAAACACACTAAAGAAACAAAAGCGGCCGCCGGCCGGTCCGGCAACTCATCAAAGGGCGGGGCACTTGATGATCAGCTTTCACGGCCATCTACAAAAGACTCTGGGAGGATACCTCCACCCCCTCCTCCATCCTCATGATGAAGATAATCTCTTGGAACATAAAAGGCCTCAACAAAAGGACTAAACAAAGAATCATTTGAAACAACAATTATGACAGAACAACCCGATATCTTGTTCCTTCAAGAAACCAAATGTGCAGGTAGGGAGGAAGAAGAAATTTTTCGCAACAGTTGTAGAAATGGGGAGCTCCTCTTCCAAGACTCAGAGGGAGCTTTGGGGGGCTTGGCTATTCTATGGAACCCGCTCACGGTCACTCTGCTTCATCCCTTATCCATGAGAGATACCTTAACGGCTCTCTTCAAAGCATTTACTCCTCAAAGGAAGGAGTAATAACAAATGTTTATGGACCCTTGATCCATTCAAGACAAAGGAAGGTTATCCACTCCTCCACTACGCTACAACTCTCACAATCTCCAGCTGGATATTGGGAGGAGACTTCAATATGATCCTAACGTTGGAAGAAAAGGTAGGAGGTTCCAAGCGACTAGAGCAGGATAGTGGAATGTTCAACACCCTAATAGAACAACTAAACATAGTTGACATAGAAACTAGGAATGGAATATTTACTTGGTCCAATAGGAGAACAGGGCAACATCATGTTGCATGTTGGTCAGGCAGCTTTTGCTTTCATAGGAGCCCTACTTGAAAGTGTCCGGCGGTGGAATCAAACATCGCTAATGCCTAAAAGCAGTGGGACCGGCCCATAGTCTTTGCATGGACGGGATTCCTAGACAAAACCATTCCGTTTGAGGGTTACAGCTCCCACGGAACTGCATCGGCTTGCTCACACTGGTGAGCTGCCTTGAGAAAATAGAGTATGGCACTCCACATGTTCAAAGTTCGGCCTTAAAAACTTCAAAAGCAGTACACGAAGCACTTTGGAACAAATCCATGCTGGAGACGTGTCTCCTTAGGAAAAATTGAATGTCAACTTGAAGAGCTCCAGTGAACTTTCATAGCAGGATCCCGTCCTCAGGACTTGGAGCTGGAAGAGGATCGATTAAAAAAGGAATTAGAGACTTGTAGAGAGCAAGAAGAAATCCTTTGGAGGCAAAATCTAGGATACAATGGCTTAAGGAGGTGGGCGCAACACAAAATTTTTCCATAGGGCGATGACGCACCGTAGATACATTAATCGCATCTCCCATTTGGAGGATGAGCAGGGGGCTCTGATCAAAGAGCATGACCAAATAGCGGTGAGGCTCAATTCCTTCTACCTAGATCTCCTCACAGAGAGCAATATAAACAGGAAGGAGGCTATTCAAAAAGTAACCGGCTGTTCAAGATTACACAGGCGAAGTCAGAAAATAGCGATGAGGCCTATCGCAGCGGTGGAAGTTGATTTGGTATTGGGACACCCCCACGGAAAAACTCCGAGTCACGGCGGCTTTACTACGGACTTCTATTTCCACCCTTCTTTGGGACATGATCCAAAGAAAGGCGTCACGGCTGGCGATTGAGGAATATAGAACTTCTGGGCAAGTTCTTTCTTCCCTAAATGCAACCTTCATCACTCTTATCCCCAAGGAGGAAAGGGAAACCCACCCGAAGCAGTTTCGACCAATATCCCTATGTAATTGCATATACAAGGTAATTCTTACAGATCGTACCCAATCGCGCAAACCACTCTGCCTTTTATCATCTCCAATGGCGGGAGCCAGGATATGTGAAGGAGCAGTTATGGGCAGCGTCATCCCCTTGCTAATGAGTTATTCTACACTCAAGGCGAGTAAAAACACCCTAGGTATGATTATTAAGCTTGATCTCTCTAAAGCCTTTAGCGAGTAGGCAGCGATGAGTGTCGATTAAAACTGCTGGCTTCTAGGCTCAATAAGGTTGATTGGATTCTCAAGCTCACCTCCTCCTCTTTTTTCTCAATCCTTGTTAACGGCTCACCTTCCCAACGTACCGTCCTTCGAGAACTGAACAAAGGCGACCCTCTCTCCCCACTTTCCTTTTTGTAATCATGGCGGAAGGCCTAGGTCGCTATCGCGGCAGTCCTTGAAGGCATGCTTGCTGGTTTGCCAATCCATAATCTCACCCCAGCGCCCTCGCCGCGGCCGGTTGTCGATGATACCGCTTATGAGCACCCCTACGGTGGAAGAGGCCACCAAAATTTGAATTCTATCCTCACGACTTCTCGAATCGTCGGCATCTTCAATCTGGATAATCAAGCTCTACTGCCACGCTGCTGAGGATTCGGGCCATCGTCGAGGCTCCTAGGTATTGCGGTTCCGCACTCCTTCAACTTGCCGGTATCCCCTACTTGGTGGAAGTCGCAAAAGATCTATCTCTAGAGACAGCCTGCTCTTATCCATAGCCAATAGGCCGAATAAATTTTGGACGGACCCTTGAATCTCAGCGGCTAAGTGGTTACTTGCTCAAAATGGATCCGCAAGCTCTCCCCTACTTACCTCTTCTTTGCTCTAAATTGCATGTCGTGTCAAAAGCCATCGAAGTCTTGGTAGTTCCTTTGGAAAGGACACCTCAACAATAAGAAATGGGCTCTTGTTGGATGGGAAAAAAATTGTAAGCCGAAATATATTGGAGGACTAGGAGCCAGCGACCCGGGGAAAATGAACCCCGGTCATGGTAGCAGATGTGGTGGAGGTGAGCAGCATCAGGAAAATGAACTCTGGTGACTATGGAAACAAAGTATGCACCAAATGCGCCTTTTGACCAACTAATCGACTCAATGAACACAAACGGGATCCAATATCACGGAATGCGCACGGAACAATCGTTCCCTAATTGACATGCCTTACGGGAAATAAAAATGGTGGCAGTGCAAGATTGGAAGGACTCTTGGCAACAACTTCCCCTCTTGATGAGGTGAAAACCTTCAACTTCTCAAGCCCCATCTTCTTCAGAGAGGATTCGATAGGGTCATGGACTTTTGGATCCCAAATCAAGTTCGGACTGACTGGAGACAATGGAAACTCAATAAAACAGAGCTTCAACTCTCGGAGGATCTTGACATGACACCATGGCAGGAATGCTTGTCTCACAGGAAGATTCCTTTCAAAGAGGGGGAGGATCTTATCCGCTGGGGGCACTCCACCTCAGGTACTTTCACGGTCAAAGAAGCTTATCATCTCCTCCTGAATATTCCAATCCAAGAGCCTGATCCAATCTGGAGAATGGTCTGGCAACCTTTTATATGGCCTAAGGTTTCCCTTTTCCTCGGGCTCACTGACCCCAAACCCGTATCCTCACTTGGGATAACCTCCTTAAGCGAGGCTCACGGGCCCCTCCAGATGTCCACTTTGCCATCAAGATGAGGAAACTTTGGAACACCTCCTCAACAAGTGCCATTCCCCGGTGTGAGTGGAGATGCGGGGAGCAGGGAGCTGTCGCGGCGTTCCCGAGCGAGTCGAGCGACGACCGGAACACCACGGTCAGGCGGGATGCATTACGCCTTCCATAAATCCTATTCTCCGCGAATATGGCGGTTTGCTCTAGGATTCAGCTTTGGAAGCGTCACGGAAAGAAACCAAAGGATTTTCATCTCTAAACCGTCCAACTCCTTCAGCACATGGGATAGAATAAAGCGATTCATCCGTGAAACCATTCTTAGCAGATCCTGGCTCCATGAAGACACTCAGTGCAAGCCCGAGGAGAGCCTATTCTTGGCTGGAACCCTCACGCCGGTGCTTGCCATCGAGCAAGATCACGAGAAGCAGTTAATGGTCTCGGTTTGGACCCCCTTTGGCTATCAAGCTCAACCGTAGACCTCTAGAGGAACCACAGGCCAGCGGGCTTTGGAGCCGTCTTACGAAATCATGAAGAATACGATGTCACAGTTGCGAGGGTTTCTTGGTAGAAAATCACGAATAATGAGGCACCGAAGTGCCTAAAGAGGCCTCGGATGCATCGCCGACACCGAGAATCCTGATTGATCATTGAAGGGCTGCGGTATAAAATTCAACTCATAGCGAAGATCATAATAATACCATTACACGGTAGGATTTCCCCATTTGGAGAACTCCTGCGAGAACGGCGGAGGACTTTGGGAAGTTCATACATCGGGTGAGCTCATCCCTCTCACGCCGTAATGGGTTGCTGCGGACTATCGGCTAGTCGGGGAATTGACTCAAAGGATTACATCCTCGGCAAGCCCACTTCGAAGAGGCGACCCTCTCACTTAATGCAGAGACCTTTCTTGTAGAGACTTCCCAGACCCGGATGGGGTGACACCCGACATTCGGTGACACGGTCCCTTTTCAGGCAGTCTTAACGGCTGATTTAACTGCGGATGGCCACCCACGCATTTGCATTAACAATGGGGGCCGGCCATCGTAGGGTTAATATGCCTGGGGAGTTCACTCGCGCGGTCATTTCCTCTTCTCCCGAGTTCAATCTGGTCATGGATAAGGCGCATTTCGGTGTGGGCACATACGCGAGGGAAGTGCCGTACCCAGAAGTGGCTGAGTTTTAATATCGCGAATTGTGATGGCGATCATTATTACGTGGGTTTATGGATTTCGAGTTCATAGCTGCGGTTTCATTTTCACAATAGAAATTTGCACCACCACCGGTTGGCCTCTATATTTCGATGAAATTTTGCCTTTATTGGCGCATCATTTCTTTGCTCACCCAATGCCTAGGCTTCGGGGGCACCCGAACTGAGAAGCCGACATGGCAATGACCAATCTCGGAGGAATCGGCGAAGGCTGTTGAAAAGAGCCATGGCTATAGCGGCCAGGCGGAGGAAAGATGAGGTTAGTGATTGAGGAGGAGAGCCGGTGAGCAGAATCACCCGAACTCAATTTAAGCGATGAGCATTTTAATCGGCCGGCACATCGGCGGGGCCGGCGGACAAAGCAATTATTATGCTGTGCGTTGGTGACCTTATTCACCACGCTTCATTGAGGAGAGGCCTCCTCGTAGCCGAGCCGGACAAATTAAACCCACGAGGGCGAATACGGTGAACACAGGCGCGAACAACGAGGACATCGACCCGACGCGAGCTCATCCGGCGGCCCGGTAGACTCCCTCCGGTCATCGCCCGGCGTCGCCGGTGCTAGAGCGACTGGTCTTCGCATTGAGGAACTTCGGCGGAGGAATGGACACGTTCTTTGCCGCACTCTGCGTGCCCTTATGAGAAGAAAGCTGATGTGAAAATGGAAGCGTGTGCTGACCATATGCCTTTCACTGTACGATGTAGCGACATCTGGCTTCTTTGAAATCTACATGGATGTAAGGTCCCCAATGCTCAGAACTCCAGCTCTCTTGTTTTTGTTTCTGTTTTGTTAGTCTTTGCAGGATGATGTTTAGTTATGTTTATGGTTCCGTTTTAGTTACAAAAGCGATGAAATACACTGACCCCTGCTACTCCCGGTTTTCACGAGCGGGAGCCAACCATGTTCTTCGTATTGGTACCCTCGATGCAGTGCAGCCAACTATGTGGGCATGTGGAAAAAAGAGGTCGAGCGCGGTTTCTTTGTCAAAGTGAGGACTGTTGCTTCTGACTGATGTTATCCTATGTCGACATGTGGAAAAGAGGGTCCAGCTGCCTTGGTTTCCTGTCAAGGCGGGGCAGCTGGCACCCACGACAGTGTTATCTTTTGTTTATGGTAATATAAAAGGATCCACCTCTTTTTTATTTAAAAAAAAAAAAAACATATGCTATGGTAGACATAAATCCCAGGGCAAATGATTGGAAATCATTTATGGCGCTTGAAAATCCAAAAAGGCCATGGGAAATGAGAACCATTTAGTGAAAAATGGTTTTGGACCTTTAGAAATGGGAACAGTTGTAGAAGATGTTGTTTTCCGTTCTGTTTTTGTTTTTAAGAGAAAAGAACACCGTCGCTCTGTTGTTGTTTCTAAATTTTACTTGATTTTATACTTATGGTGATGTTGACATTTCATGTTATTCTTTTGTTTTTTTTATCATTTTTTTTATTACCTTCATTTTAATTTAGTTATTTGGGTCTAAAGTCATTATTGGCTACTTGATTTAATGTGTACTTATTTGCTACTTGGTTTAATGTGTACCACAAACCCATTTAATTAAATTAATTGGTTTAATGTGTACCACAAACCCATTTAATTAAATTAAACTAGTGGAGAATCCCTTGTTTCAGCCTTGGTATTTATTAGTAGGTACATTTATTTGTGGGGCTTGAGTGATTTTTGTTTTTGGGTCAAATCCTCCTACTCTACCCTTAGACATGCCTTTTCCTTTTTTGGGTTTTTCCACTCTTTGTTTCCTTTGAGTTTTTTGAAATTGTAAACCGTTCCACATTGTTTTTCTCATTGATGAGTTTATGTTCTGTTGTTCTGTGATAGGTTGCTAATTTCTAATACTTGGTTTTGTCTGTTTTCTATGGAACATAAAGCGTCTTTTGCTAAAAACTTGTAGATTCCCATGTTAGCACATTTTTCTTGCCCTTTTCAACAAATTATGCACACTTCCTCTTGATTTAGGGTTCTTTTATCCACTTTCCCTTAGATTTTAC